>CAUYON010046654.1:0-47730 GCA_963573935.1 Arctocebus calabarensis
GAGAAATACAAATTAAAACCACCCTGAGATACCATCTAACTCCAGTGAGAATGGCCTATATCAGAAAATCTCAAAAGTGCAGATGCTGGGGTGGATGTAGGGAGAAAGGAACACTTCTACAGTGCTGGTGGGACTGCAAACAAATGCAGCCTTTTTGGAAGGAAGTATGGAGAAAGCTCAAAGAACTCAACCTAGACCTCCCATTTGATCCTGCAATCCCATTACTGGGCATCTATCCAGAAGAAAACAAAAACTTTTAAATTATAAAGATATTTGTACTAGGCTGTTTATCGCAGCCCAATTTACAATTGCAAAAATGTGGAAACAGCCTAAATGTCCTTCAACCCAGGAATGGATTGGTAAGCTATGGTATATATATACACCATGGACTATTAAATCAGCCATCAAAAAAATAGAGACTTTTCAGCATTTGTACTAACTTGGATGAAGGTGGAACACATTATTCTTAGTGAAACATCACAGGAATGGAGAAGCATGAATCCTGTGTACTCCACTTTGATATGAGAAGAATAATGACAATTAATGACATAGTGGGGCATGGGGGAAGGAGAGAGAAGACTGAGAGAGAAGGACAGAGGAGGTGAGGGAGAGAAAACAAAAAAAAAAAAGGAAAGAAAATAGTGACTAATTCTCACATGGATTGGATTCAATTTTGCCCAAAGTACATTACTTGAACATTAATTTTTAATTCAACTTGTTGATATGTTGTTTGGGATATTGCATCCTTACTTATAAGTGAAATATATTTTTAATTTTTCTTTATAATAATATATTTTATCCAATTTCAATATCTGGTGTATCTAGATTGAGAAGAATGATTTTGAAATATTTCTTCTTTTTCTGTTGTCTATAGGATTTGGTATGATCTTTTTTTTGAAACTTTACTTTTTTTTGTATGGTATTAGTTGTCTATTTTTTGAGACTTTGGAAAAAAAATAAGAAGTTAACTAATGACTTCATGCTGCACCTCAGAGTCAAAGCGCTCTATAATGTCTTATTAGACAATGTGTACATTACTTTCTTGGCATTATTATTGTTAATATTGCTTGATATTTCAATGCAGTAATCGTCTGTTTTCTTTTCTGAATGCATTTATCTTCATTCATTCTTTACATGGTTTTTGTTTCTAGTCCTTATCTTAAACATTGTTATTGTTATTAAATTTTAAGCCTTTTAAATTCTGTGAAGGAAAAAAGTGGAAACCCAATTAACACATGTATGTGTAAAAATAAAAAAAAATTACTGAGTACTATAAATTATACTTCCAAACATTTTTGAGTTTTTTTGTTTATTCAAACATACACAAGCAAACCTTTTTCATTTTGGTTTATCTCCTGACAGAGTTATGACATACCCATTAGCGAAAATTTGGAAAATTTTTAGAAAATCCTTTCTGGCAGGTTGATCCTGAACCTAGGTGACCATAGAATTGAGCCAGCCTTGCCTGTTCATTTACAATATAATTTCCTTAAAAACAGCACATCTGGCCTATTTTGTTTTTGTCAGTTATTGGAAAAAGTAATCACAGCCAAGGACCTAGTCTAGTTGGAAAGCATAGGGAATCTTTTTGTAAATTTCCTGGCCTCTATGCTTAAATCCATTACTGTTTCCTTTAAATGATAAAATACTTTAGCATGCGTTAGTTGGAAACCTAGTTTCCCCTGCTTAACAAAGAAGTCTTAGTGTGAGATTCTTAATAAAAATCACCCTGAAGGCAAATCTTCTCTTATTTATACTATAGATGCATTGACTTTTCCAGTTTTCCAAGATCCCAAGTTATTGAAATGCCTGTTAATATTTACTGCAGTTAACAGGCAAAAAGCCAAGGAGAGCTGTTTTATAATCTCTCTCTGCAAACTGGCTAATTCTTGGGTGATTTCATGTTATTTTTTTGGACCTTGCCAAATACAATGTCAAGTAGCCAACATAAATAAGTGCTCTTAACGTTTTTCAACAGCTGCTCCCAGATTATGAGATTTAAGAGATACGTCACCATCTTCCCAAATTTTGGTAGATGACCATTTTACCAAGCAGTTTGCCATGATGCGATAATATTGTGTCCTATGATAGCTGATACCTCATTGTATGCTGTCCACTTCTCACAAGTGCTGCTTATTTGAGGCTTTGCTCTTGCTATTGTCCACTTGTAAGTACTGATTTCTTTATTCACTGAGGTATATCCAATAGGTACAGAGGCTCCAATGAAAGAAAAATTTGTTTTTGTCTTGTGTAAGAATATGGAGGTGTTACCAGCCTCGGAGTGGAGATTTTTCCAAGTTCTTGGTGATTGTCCAGAAAAGAATTTCATGACATGCTATGTAAGCCAAGCAAACAACAGTTTTTTTTTAATTGATATGAAAGTACACTCTCAGGAAATAGAGAGTGGGCAGGTTCAAGAAAGAGAAGTTGCAACTGGAAAAAGTGGTTTTATATCTTTTGTAGTTTTGATAATTGAAGGGAAGGATATTTAAGGCCAAGGGGTTGCCATTTGCTAAAAATTTAGGTAGAAATTCCTAAAATTGTGTTTCCTTCATTTTCATAGTTTATGTGGTTGTATCTGAACTGTCATGGTGGTTTCAAGGGCAAAGAAATTTTAAAAGCAAAATGTAAATGATATTATAATTATCACAGTTCATGTACGGTGACTGAGAAAGCTGATAAACTGGTTAAAACCACTTTCAATTATGTTCATCAGCCCCTGTAGTTAGCTTCTGCTCGAGGGTGGTTTACTTCGACACTGGCACCCAATCTTCACACTTCTGTATAGAGCCTCATTTACTTTAATACTTGCGCCCAATCTGCACCTGCATCTGGTTTTAGCCTGTCTCCTGGTCTTTCACACCATCAGGATGGCTGGATAAATCTCTTCCACAAAATCATTGAGGAGCTCAGGTTCTTTCCGTATTATTGTGCTTTTATCCATTGCTATATTTAAAGTATCTATGAAATACAGCAGCTATAACCAGTGGGCAATTGTAAAGGCTCAACATTCCCATTTTAGGCAGGGATAGCATTAGATATCAATTGTATCTGCATGTTAGGATTTGTTATTTATGTGTTTAAACCTGTCATATTAAACACTCAGTAAACTGCATATTGGTCATTCCAGTGGCTGGAGGATATAGTTACTGTCGACAAGCTTTTGCTTCCTTTAGAAAGTACTAAATGCAGACTGGACAGGATGAATAAAAATGCTCTCTATGAGTGGTGTCCTGCGTAGCAGGGTCTGTTTAGAATTTTCCACTGCTTATAATACCACCAAGGAGAATGGTGGTATTCACAAAGGGATAAGCTAAAATCAGTGGAAAAGGAAAAAATGGTTTAATTAAAAAAAAAAAAAGAACACTAAAGAGGAAATGAGCAAGGTAGGAACAAGCTGTTTGTTAGCTTATTTTCTTCCCAAAGGCCTCTCTGTGGTACGCTCAGTCTGATGGGTTGTTTACCCTTGGTAGAAATTTGTATTTAAATAGAAAGTAAAAAATATATAGTAATGGGCATAACAGTAATATAGTAACACCCAGTATTTGTGTAGTATTAACTCGTTACTGTCTTGCCTAAGAAAATGATAGCTAACCTTTGATAGGTTAGGAGTTAATCAAGCTCTCTTTGATAAGAAAGGAGTTTAAAATTGACAGATTCTGAATGGACGTTCTCTTTCAGATAAGCAGGTGCTTCTGAGTGAAATGACATGAAAGTCTAAGCACTGTGCACAGCCATGAGGTTACAGTACCTCACCCTTCCTCTGAAGGAAAACAGATGAGGAGCTTTATTGGTCTTGACCAGAGAGTGCAATGGTGTTGAATAGGTAGCATAATAAAAATGTGCTCTTAAATATAAAGGCCAAACTGAACTGACTCTATGTTTATCCATTGTAACTATTTTTGGAGCATGTTTGTAGGAGGCAAATACAAGTAAATAAATAGCTGGTTTCTAATACAAGTAAATAAATAGCTGGTTTCCTTTATAAGTATGCTAAAATAAAGACAGAGACCAAATAAGTCCGAGAGAGAAAATAATCCATCTAGAATTAAATGATTGCATGCAGTATGGATGTAGAATTTGATTAAAAATTTCAATGAGCATTTTATTTTTAATAACGGAAATGTAATTCTGAGGGAAATTGTAGACAACGCTCATATTTCATTGAAATTATAACTCTCCCATCTCTACTTGTGAAAGGGCTGTATTATTAAACATTATAATCATATCTTGTTCACCTTAAACGTGAAATGAATTATTTAGAGACGCAATCTGAGAGTTTCAGTGAATCATTAAAGACTCCTTTGGTTATGACTTAATTCCTTTTCTCTTTTAAACATAAATAACACATTATTTTCATCTAACACATTGTTAAAAACAGAAACAAATTAATATATGTGCCAAATGGCTTCATTTTCTTCAGTAGACTTTCAACACAAATATTGATAAGATAGCCCAGAATGTTCCCATATGCTGCTCACTAAGTTTCCCTAATTATTTACATCTTGCATGTGTAGGGTATATTGTTACAATTCATAAATGATCAATTGACACACGTTATTATCATGTTTTATCCTTATTTCCTTAGTTTTTACCTAGAAGCATTTCCTGTTCAAGGATCCTGCCCAGGATAGCACATTACATTTACTCATAATTTCTCCTTAGCCTCTGCATGAATGTGTTTTTCACACTTGTTTTTGATATCCTGCAAATTTTATGTAGTACTGATTGGGCATATTCTAGAGTCCCCTCTCTTGGAATTCACTTGATTTTTTCCTTAGCATTAGACTTTGCTATGCATTTTGAGGAATAAAATAACAGCCGTAATTTTAATTTTCAAAAAATCATATCCAGGATACGTACTATCAACATGATTTATGATTATTGATGTTAAGCTTATACACATGGCTGAAACAGCACTTTTCAGGTTTTTTCACTGTAAACCTTTGTTTGTTTTCAGCCTACAACCTACTCTGTAATCTTTTAGAGATAGTCTTCTTGCATAGAGAGCATGTATGGAGTGGGAAGCTATGTTTTTCCATTCTCTAGGATGAAATATCTAAAGAAATTATTTGGATTTTTCTCTATGGACAATTTTCCTCTTCTACCGCATTCATTACTGTATTTTGTTGCATATAATGTGCACTCTTTGCCCAAATTATTGAGAGAAAAGTAAAGATGCACATTATACTTGGGTAGTATTGATTCTGTATCTATATAAATGCTTTAAATTCTTTTATTAGTTCTTATGTTTTAAAAGTGTAACTCTAGAAATCATTAATTAAATCCAAATGCAAATTAAAACCCTGAAATATGGCAATCAGTTTTTTTGAACTTACAAAGAATTTGCAACAAAAGCATTTTTGGCCGACGAAGAACAACATATTTGATAGCAGGAGGTATCGATCTAGCTGATATTTTTACAACAATTATTGGAAAATCTCTTGGAAAATGTTGAAATGGTTTTCTGTGCACTGAAAGCTTTAAGCTAACAGTTGCTAAATATGATGAAAAGCAGGGCGGCGCCTGTGGCTCAAGGAGTAGGGCGCAGGCCCCATATACCAGAGGTGGCAGGTTCAAACCCGGCTCTGGCCAAAAACTGCAACATCAACAACAAAACAATATTCAAAGAATGGCAACTTGGCTGCCGAAAGACACCTTAGACCTCGTCCTACGGAGTATCATAGGATTGCGGAGGCAACAGGAAGAAAAACTTCAGATGCCCAGACGCAAGTTGGCAATGCAAAGGAAACCTCCAGAGTGGCCAGAGGGGAGCGCAGGAGGTGGCGACCTGGATTTCTGAGCAGCAGCAATCTGGGGTCTCTGTTTCTACCGTAATGACACAAGAAGAGGGGTAAAGGGTAGCGTGAGGAATAAACACTGAGGATTTCTCAGGGACACCTGAATGGTGCTTTCACTTTATGAAGCAAGAAAGTTTGAGCACGAACTCAACAAACAGAACTTCCAATCCCACAGAACTGTGAACGTCAAAGGAGCAAAGACCACGACAGGAGAAAACACATCTCACTGTTGTTCTAGCCTGTTGTGTAGATGGGACAAAGCTGCCACTTACACTCATCTTTAAAAGAAAACATTTCCAAAAGAAAAGATTCCACGTGGAGTTATTGTCCACATGCATGAAAAAGGATGGATGAATAAAGAGGCATGAAAATCTCATTTAACAAAGTCAGGTCACCAAGGCCTGGAGGATTATTTTAAAAAATGAGCCTTGCTTGTTTCGATCACGCAAAAGCCCATGTTCCACAAAGGGCAAAAGTAATTGCAACAGATTTGAAAACCCAACTTGCTGTGATACTTGGTGGGCTATGCAGCGAACGGTATCTGTAAACAAGCTCTTTAAAGTCCTGATGAAGAAAGAGCAGCTGTCCTGGTTACAGTCAGCTGATGGCGTTTTGACCTCCTCAGGCAGAATCAAGAAAGCATCCATGGGTGGTGCCTGTGGCTCAGTGAGTAGAGTGCTGGCCCCATACACCCAGGGTGGCGAGTTCAAACCCAGCCCTGGCCAAACTGCAACAAGAACAAAATAAAAAAATAAAGAACGAAAGAAAGAAAGAAAGCATCCTTTGCCCAGGTTGTGATTTGATGCTAAGTTCGTGGAATGATGTCAAGAAGGAAGCAGCTGTGAAAGCCTTTAAAAAATGCAGCTTCAGTAATGCTATTTAAACTAAGGATGATGGAATTTACTGGGTTGAAGAAAGTGACTTTTCAGAAGACACTGGTAATGTAGAAATTGAAGAAGTTGGTACTTCTGATATTGACAGTGACAAAAAGCTCTTGGCCTGCTATGATACATAAATATAGTAATTTTTTTTACTGGTACATAAAATTTATTGTACCTTGTGTCTGTTTTTGTGTTTTGTAATTACTTGTTATGTAATATTTCTTGTACCATTTTATGTGAGAAAATAAATGATAAAATTCCTTTGTAATACAGAAAACAAGTACTTAAATCTAAATGAATAAAAATTTGAATTAAAAAACTAAAATGAAAGATTTTTTTTTACTAAAAGTTTGGGCCAAAAATGTGAGTGTGCATTATACATGGAAAAATATGGTACTTTATTTAATCATTTATTTATGCCAGTATGCACTGATGGATATTTATTTTATTCTTTGGAATACAATGCAATACTCTTTGATTTATGTAATTGCTCAGATCGTCCCAGCTTCAGTCACTGGGAGTTTTGTTTTGTTTTGTTTCTTTTTTTAAATAGCAACTGGCTTCTTTGATATAGTTACACATTATATGATGTATGTGGTGTTTTCAGTTTTAGTTTTTGAGGGTTTTTTTTAAATGCTTTTTCTACTTTTTCACTCTATAAAATGATCCAGGCTCATCTTTTATATTTCCTGCCCACAATAAGAATTAGGCATTCCTCCAAGGATTTCCCAAGGATTTCTCATTCTTTTATTTATTTATTTATTTTTTGCAGGTGGGGGACAATGGTATTACAAACCAAGATGTGAGCCTGAGGCCCCGAGGGATCCTCAGTCACGGAGTGTTATTTCCTTTAGGCCCTGTCAGCTGACAAAGCAAAGATACATGGAAGTATAGGTAACTCATTTATCTACACATATCCATAAATATTACTCTCATAAACTTCTTTCAGTAAACATGAAATCATACCCATGTGTTCAATTCTAATCAATTACCACATGGATCATTCTAGCCTCTTCCCATGGTTCATCTCCAACAATGAGAAGCTTGACTCCACCCACCCACCCACCATCCACTTAGTTAATTGCTAATGCCAACACAGATGGGTAGAAGTATTAAAATCACAGACCCTTCCCACATGGCACATAGCTTTATCAGCTAAAGAATAGTTTTCATGTGCTTTTCTTTCTGCCTTTAGACCTGCAGAACTGACTTGTTTCTGAAGTTACTCACATCAGCACTTTGTCTTCCATCTTCAGTGTTGCATCCATTTATAATACATTATATATATGTTATATAAAATATAATAGATTAAATTCTCTTTTCAGTCTGAATTCCTTCCTAAGATTCTCTAAACTTCTAAATTATTATTTTGAAAGTTTTGCATACATTGTTGCTTGTTTTCTTTGGGCTCTGAAATTTTATGGGTTTTGACAAATGCACAATGTTTTATATACACCAATAGAATATCATGCAGAATAATTCCACTGCCCTAAAGCCCCATTGTGCTCCACCTGTTATCCTCTGTACAAGCATTGATCTTTTTATTGGCTCTATAGTTTTGCATTTTCTACGATATAATATAATTGAAATCATATGTAATGTAGCACCTTTTCAGACTTGATTCTTTCACTTAGCAATATGCATTTCAGGTTCCTCCATAACGTTTTTGTGGCTTGATAGCACAATGCACAGGTGTACCCCACGTCATTTACATACTCATCTATTGAAGAATATCTTGATCACTTCTGGCATTTAGTGTTTATAAATAAAACTGCTGTAAATATTTGCATGCAAGTTTTTATGAAGACATGGTTTTTCAGATCAATTGGTGCATACCTAAAGTGTGATGGCTGGACAATATGATCAGGCTATGTTTAGCTTGTTAGCTAAGAATCTGCCAATTTATCTTCCAAGGTGGCTACTTCATTTTGCATTCTCATCAACAGAGAATGAGAATTTCTGCAGCTCTGCATCCTTGCCACCAGTGAGTGCTGTCAGATTTTGAATGTGCAGCAGTATCTTGTTTTAATTTGAAATTCCTTAATTACAAATAATATTAAACACTTTTTTCCTGGATAAGTGTCATGATTAATTTTATATGTTCACTTGACTAGACCTTCATATACAGATCTTGTTCAAACAATATTCTAGATGTGTCTGCGAAGGAAGGTATTTTTTGGATGGAATTAACATTGAAATCAGTACACTTTGAGTAAAGCAGGTTGTCTTTTATAATGCGAATAGGCCTTATGCAATCAGTTGAAGGCTTTAAGAAAAAGTCTGACTTTGAAGAAGAAGAAATTCTGCCAGTAGACTGCTTTTAGGCTTGAACTGCAACTTTTCCCGGGGTCTTCAGCCTGCTAGCCTGTCTCGCAGATTTTCAGTGTGAACAATTACACGCACACAAATTGGTTTTGTTTCTCTCAGGACCACTGACTAATATAATAATTAACTAAATATCTTAATGTTGAACATGAAAAACAATTTAATAATTTGTTGGAAAATTCAGATTTAAATCTGAGTGGCAATGACACTTAGGCCCTTATTGCAGCATAATTTTTATCATGTGAATACATGTAGTTCTTGTGTTATCTTTGTTTTTTGATCTTGCATATCTCCTATCCATGCTCAGCTTAACTTAGTCTCAGATATTTCCAGACTTCTACCCAGTTCTAGAAAAAGTATGTACTTGGTGGCTCTTAATATATATGCCTTATAACTTTCTTTGGTGACCCTAGAAGCAATTACGTGAGATTCAAGAGCATATTTTTTAGGGAAAATGTTTGTGATATTACCTGATGCCATCCATTAATAATAATGCTGCAAACCACTTAATTCTGTTTGGCTTTAAGGCAAAAAAAAATGCAAGAGAAGAATTAGGTGCTTTGAGAGGACGTGCCTCCTGGGTCCTTTTTCTGTTGCATGGGCTTCGGTAAATTTCTGTATATCTAAGTCCTTTGACTTCTCACTTTTTTAGACGGCATCATGGTTAATTACACAGTTCAACTTGATTGAAACATGAGGTGCCCAGATATTTGGTTAAACATTATTCTGTATTTGTTTATATAAGTTCTACATCTCAATTCATTCATTTGAATGTAGATGTACAGTTGGTCAAAAACCATTTGTTGAAAAGCATTTTTTTCTTTATTGTATTGCTTTTGCTCCTGTGTCAAAGATCAGTTGATCATATATGTGGGCCTATTTCCAGGCTCACAATTTGATTCCATTGATAAGTTTGCCTTTACTTTGGGTACATCTTTATTTTGTCCCCCAGGTATTGTTCCATAATTCAATTTCTTATATATTTTACAGTTTTTTCAGTTCTTTATCATAGTATAGTATTGCAGTTAATATCACTTCACACTTTCCTATAAATATTTTTATCTGAAGAGCAATTGACATCTCTTTACAGCAAAATTTTAATTGTCTCTTGTGAATAGTATTTTTCACCTTTGGAAAATTACTTCTAAATTTACATGAAAAGTGAATGGAAGATGGATTTGGTTTTTAGAAATTCCATCTGTTTATGGAAGCTTATGAGAAATAAATGAGACAGATATGTAGTAGTTCCTCCTCCCTTAAGTATATTCATGGATCGGTTCCAAGACATATACTCCCCAAATAAAGTCCATGCATGCGTAAGTCCTATGGTCAGTTCTATGAAATCCAGGAACCCATGTACATATTAATATCTGTAAAGTCTGTGCTTGTATAGATGGATTTCACATCCTTTGATTACCATATTTTCAATCTGCACTTGGTTGGAAAGAATCCACATGTAAGTTTAAACCCATGTTGTTGCAAGATCAACTCGACTGACAATTACATTAAGCAGGATGTAAAATGGTGTGTTAAAATATGTGCAATAAATTAAAACTCAAAGGACTGCAGAAAACATTGGTGAAAAATGTCTTGAGGTACTGCTAATAATTTTTAGGCAATTTCAACAAAGGAATCAAATCTTATCAAGTTGATTTTTGCAAGGAAACTGGAATATGAGTTCCCTCCACACCTAAGTCTGCTCCTCTCAAAAGAGAATTCCTGAGGCATCATCATATAACCTAGGGCTGAAATCAATGCCTTTAGGCAGGTTCCCACTGCCTCCATAACTTCTATCATTTTCTAAAATCTCACTGCCAAGGTCAGTCAGGTGTCTCCTGCCTATAATCTGAGTGCTTTGAGAAGCAAAGGGGGAGAGAATTGCTTGAGGCTAGGACTTTGAGATCAGCTTGAAGAACAAAGGGAAACCACATTTCTTACAAAAAAACCAAAATTAACCAGGACCACACTGCTTTGATTATTGTATCTTTATTGTAAGTCTTGAAATCAGGTGGTGTCAGTCCTCTGACTTAGAATTTCTCCTTCATCTTTTTGCTAAATTCTTCATCTTTTGCTTCTCTATATAAACTTGTGAATCAGTCTGTTTATGTTCACAAAATAATTTTCTGGGATTACATTGAATCTCTAAATCAAATTGGGAAAAACCAACATTTTGCCAATATTACCTTTCTATCTATGAACTCAGAACATCTCTGCACTTATTTAGTTCTTTGATTTCTATCACCAGAGTTTATGATCTTATATATGTTTTGCACAAATATGTGTACAATTATTGTGATATTTATGCCTAAGGATTTCATTTGGGAGGGATGCTATTGTAAATAAGATTGTGTTTTTAATTTCAAAATTCACTTCTCCATTGCTGATAAAAATGAAAATGATTGTCATTTATATATTGACCTTGTATCCTGTGATTTTGCTATAATAATTTATTAGTTTTAGAAGTTTTTTTCCCTAGATTTTTTCTGATTTTCTATTTAGATCATCATGTGATCTCTAAACAAGGATAATTTTATTTCTTCCTTCCCAATCTGCATATACCTTTGTTGCAGGAAGATGAGGCCCAACGGAGAGAAAGAGCACCCAAACATCACATTTAAAAGAGGAAGGGCTTTATTCACCAGCCGGGACTTACAGCATAGAAGAATCCCAAATGGCCACACTCCCTGACTAGTGACTGGCTTGGTCTTTCCCTTTTTATTGACAGTCAAAAAGTTCCACCCCACAGGTACCCTTCTAATTGGTCAGTTTGAATTAAGTGGGAGATGTTATTCCGGTCCCTACAGAACTACAGTATTTCACAGAACTTGGAAATTTCCAAGTTCCAGGAAGTTAAGATTACAAATTCCCAAGAGCTGAGTCACTGTGGAGAGGACCCTGCAAGTGTATTCTTGTGGTCTCCTTGAGAAGACCTGTTCTCCTAGACCTCACCCTTCTCAGGTATCCTCTCTTACCCTTTCTTTTCTTATTGCATGAGCTAGTACTTTTCCCAATCTTCATTCTCTTTGATTTTTAGTTTTCGAAGATTCTGTCGACCTACCTTTAGCTCAAATATATTTGTTTTCAACCACATCTCCTCTACTAATGAGTCCATTAAAGGTATTCTTCATTTTTATTACAGTGATTTTGGTACCTAGCATTCACTTTAGAGTCTTAGAATCTCACTGTCTTTACTGGCCTCACCTATCTCTTCTTATATGTGGTCTACTTCATCTATTAGAACCCTCAGCATATTAAATATACTTGTTTTAAATTCATGGTCTAATAGATCTGACATCTTTGCCATGTCTGGTTCTGATGCTTTACTCTCTCTCTCTCCTGAGACTGCTTGTATAATTTTTTTTTGTTTTGCCTTTTGGTATGCCAGACATCATGTAAGGAGTGAAAGGAAATGCTGTAAACAGACGTTTAGTAATGTTATGAAGTCGGGGAGGGGAAGCATTCGGTAGCACTATGAGCAGGACTCAGCATTTTAGAAAGCCTATGCCTCTGGGCGGTAAACGTCACAAGTATTTCTCAGTTTGTCCCTTTTATGTGGGACAGGATTGCTAGAGAGAGCTGGGATTGGGTATTTCTCTTATCCCTGGTCACTTGGCTCTGAGAACACTCTAGCAGTTCAGGTTTTGGTAAACTAGATTCTCCTGAGGCCAGGAGTTTTTAATAAGGCAAAATGTTCTTTCTTTTTTTTTTTCTTTTTTAAAGTCTCACTTTGTCACCCTTGGTAGAGTGCTGTGGCGTTACAGCTCACAGAAATCTCCAACTCCTGGCCTTAGGCAATTCTCTTGCCTCAGCCCCCAGAGTAGCTGAGTCTACAGGTGCCCTCCATAACGCCTGGCTATTTTGTTTGTTTGTTTGTTTTTGTTTTTGCCATTTGGCCAGGGCCAGGCTCAAACCTGCCACCCTTGGTATAAGGGACCAGCGCCATACCCACTGAGCCATAGGCGCTGCCCTAGAGCCAAATAGGCTAATGTGTTTAAAAATGCTTTTTTTCCCTCTCTTCCTGCCAGAAGCATGAGGGGGGTTTTCTCCAATATTTAGGAGAAACTTGATTAGAAATTTGGTTAGGAACTTGATTAGGCTTCTGGAGGTAAATCTCAACAATATTTTGCGTTACCCCTTTTGGCTGGGACTCCTGAAGGTTTGAGTTCTTAGACTCATCCAGACTGAGCCTCTGGCAATACCTTAGGTCCAATTCAGGATTTCCTGCCCTGGCACTGATCCCGGCAGTGTCTTCCACTCTGGAGTCTCTGCTCCAGTAATCTGTGACTGCCTGTCTGCCTCCAATTACTGTCTCTCCAACTTTGGGAACAGAAGTTTGCCCTGACTCCTCATACCTCTTACATATTTAAGAGGTATTGTTGATTTTTCAGTCTGTTCCGCTTTTCACTTGTTTTTATTGGTGACTTACAAGCTTCTTACACAGCAAACCAGAACCTGGAATATTATAAATTTTTTTTGAATTATAAAGCAATCTCAATTTTATGGGTAATTTGTTTCAATTCAGTTAAAATAGTCATATTACCATGAACTAAAATGCTATTATAACAATGATATCCTTCATTCTGCCATAGCAGGTAACATTGCCTTGCACAGTGTAAATTATGTTGATGTGTGGTCTACTTCACATGTAGAAATCTTAACTCCCAGTTATGACAGTAAAACCACATCTGACACAATCAAGAAACAAGACCAAGTAATCCTCTCCCAACTGGTTTGTGTTTTGAGCACATCCCCGCATGTCCCTGTCCCGCTACTCACAAGCTGTTGCACTCTTGCTGTAACATGTGTGGTTTTCCCACTTGTGAGGTACATTTAATATCTGCAGTGCTGTGCTGGCCTATTCCATCCCTTGCCACTCTAGACCTTTCATTTTATACCACTGACTCCATTTTTCAAAAGTTAATGAAATTGATTCAAATTTAGTCAATTTCACAACTCAACAAATTTATCTCATTAGCCATTCATGGTTTTGTATCAGTAGTTTAAAACAAAATACACTGTATGCTAAAATAATTCAAGTTGTTTTCGTATCTTGGAGCAAAAGCCATGTAATTACTTGTCATAGAGACCTTGTTTTGGTATTAAAATGATAACACACAGGAATTCCTTTTTTATATAGGCATCAAAAGTATTTATTTTATACAAATTTACTTTTGTTTGACTCCACGAGGTGTGAATGTTTTGTTCTATAATACATTCTTTGGTCTACAATTTTTTTCTTTGTATATGTAAGAAGGCAGGAAAAACCAATTTTAAGGTGAATTGGACAAATTGTGTCACAGAGCTTGTTTTTGCTAGATTATGTTACCCTGTCCATTTTATCAGCAAACTGGCCCCTCTCACTGTGTAAGTGAATCTTTGAGTTTCTTATAAAATTAAATGGAAAAGTCTTGCTCTGAGCTCTGAAAAACAGTTCTAGAAATGGTTGTCAGCAATATGTGAAAAAGATGATTTTGTTAATTGGATTATTAGATATATCAAGTGAAATGTCTGTGAAGATTTATTTACAGTGTAATATGATGGATACCAATAGAATGTATTCATCCAAGCATTGCAGATTTTGAAATCAAACATATTGATTTAAGTTATTTATTTAGTATATTTCATTAGCCTGTGTAAAAAATAGTATGTAATATTTCATCAAAAAGAGTGCATACAAGTACTAAATTAAAAGAATTTGTCAAATGTCTTTTGAATGCACGTTTCTTAAAATTATTATTACAACCTTTAAAGTTGAAAAAGAAATTCTACTACTATGCATAGTGGTTTCTTTTTCCTGAAGGAGCAATATTTTCTTGGTTTGAAATCTTAAAGAAAAAAAGATTTCAATAATAAATAAATAAATAAATAAGGTTCATGTGAAGAAAGAAGCTACAAATTTAGCCAAATATAGAAGAAGTCTTTTATATTTTTATATTTTCATTGATGCTTTTCCTAACAGTTTATGGTCAAGGAGGTCCTATTGTTTGTAAAGTTTTCTTTTTTTTTTAACTTCAGAAGCAAGGCCTGTTGAAATAAATTTCCTGCAAAGCACAGTTTCCATAGCAACTGTAACTGTCTTTTATATCCCCATGTACCATTTGGAATTAGTTGACAATAATAATTATAGACCACTTAAGATAAAGCATTTGCTGTACAGCAAAGACATGCATAAAGACAGGGTTGGAGAAAAATTGTCCTGGTGTAAAGAAACTGAAATTACTTTTTAAGGAAGATCTGATGGTCTTACTTAGGTAGAAGATTAAAATTCTGTGTATGATATATTGAGATGATTATCAATGTATGTCAAGAAACATTTTTCTCTATGGTTTCAATGGGGAAATCACATTTGTTACTCTAAGTTTTTATTTTTCTTTTCCTGTTGTGTGTATTTGCATACATGTGCCTAACTTTCTAAATCTTCTTTAGTTCAATTATTCTTTCTTTGCAAATAATTTAAGTATGGAACATAGAATAATGCAGACAATACACACATTACCATAATTTTTTTTTTAATTTACCAAAACTTCTAGATTACAGGGATTCTAAGGAGGTGAAGTAAAGTTTTATATAATTGAAAGACTTAGCACTAAACTGCAAAACATAAAAAGGAAATGCAAAAGTTACTTAATTAATTTTTTAATTGCACTGTGTTATTAACAGCTAAAAGTATTATCTCAATGGTTTTATAGACATTAATATGTAAACATGGAATTATTTTCCATTCTTTGGGTTATTCATAGGGCCCATTAAAATAGCACTTACTGGGTGAGTTGTTACCAGTCAGAAAAGAAGAAAATGGGATTTGGACCATCGCGAAATTTCCTCCTGAAATATTATTTTATTCTTGCCATTTATTTGTTCACGAATGAATGTAAGTAGTATGACAATGACAATTCTGTGGAACATAACATAATTGTTATGTGCTTTGGTACCCAATTATGATAAAAAGTGTATAAAATTTTTCCCTGAGTTTAACATAAACATATTAGAATTTTATTTTCAACACTTTCAGGATGCCAGTGTATAGTGAAAAAATAAGATGCTTTAAAGGGGTGCTGTGGATAATGAAGGATGTAGAAAACGACCTTGAGTTTTGGTCCCAAGATTGACTAAAGCAATGAGAGCTTGGTTTATCCCACAAAGCACTGGGTCAGCTTCCCCTCAGAAGGAGAGGCGGTGTGAAGCCTGGAGGAGCTGTTCCTGGTAATGCACGGAGAAGGGCACCTGTGCTGCTCCAGGGATAGACTGTAACACTCTGCTCAGATCTCCTGCTGAGGGAAGACTGGCTGACATCCTAAGCTGTTTCCTTTCCGGAGTAGTAATGTACAAACATACCTCATCTTCTTACCCTTTGTTTTATTGTGTATCACAACTTTGGTATTTTTTACAAACTGAGGGTTTGTGACTGCCCTACATTGAATGAGTTTATCAGTGCCATTTATCCAAAAGTGTGAACTCACATCCTATGTCTTTGTCTCATTTTGGCTATTCTCACAATATTTTGATTTTATATTATTGTTGTAAGTATTATGGTGATTGGTGTTAAGTGATTTTTAATGTTACTATTCTGGATTTTTTTTTAGGATGCCACAGATTGCAAGGCATCATAGCTCACAGCAACCTCTAACTTGGGCTCAAGCTATCTTCTCGCCTCAGTTTTTCTATTTTTAATAGAGACATGGTCTTGCTTTTGCTCAGGCTGATCTCGAACTCATGAGCTCAAGCAATCCACCCACCTTGGCCTCCCAGAGTGCTAGGATTACAGGTACGAGCCACCGCACCTGGCCATAATAGTCTCAATTTGATAGCAATTTTAAGATATCATTGAGATAGTCAAATTTGAAAGCTGAGAACTTAATAAATGTCATGTATATTCTCACGGCTCCACCAGCTGGCTGTTCTTGCTCTCCATGGGCCTCCCTATTCCAGGAGACATGACAAAATTGAAATTAGGTCAATTAATAACCTTGCAATGGTTCCTAAATGTTTAAGTGAAAGGGATAATTGTACATCTCTCACTTTAAAGCAAAAGCTAGACATCATTAAGCTTAGTGAGAAAGGCATGTTGAAAGCTGAGACAGATTGAAAGTTGGGCCTTTTGTGCCAAACAGTTAGCCGAGTTGTGAGTGGAAGAGAAAAATTCTTGAAGGAAATTGAAAGTGCTACTCCAGTGAACATATGAATGATAAGAAAGTAAAACAGCTTTATTGCTGATATGGATAATGTTTGAATAATCTGGATAAAAGAATAGATCAGCCACAACATGCCCTTCCTAATACAGGGCAAGGCTCTAATTCTCTTTAAGTAGGAAAGAGGCCCAAAAAGCTAAAGAAGAAATTGTGAAGCTAGCAGAGGTTGGTTAATGAAGTTTAGGAAAGAAGCCTTCTCCATAACATAAAAGTGCAAGGCAAAGCTACAAGTGCTGATATAGAAAGCTGCAGCAACTTATCCAGATCCGGCTAAGATAATTGATGAAAGTGGATATACTCAATAACGTATTTTCAATATAGTTGAAATAAATAGCTATATATTTTGGAAGAAGATGCCATATAGAACTTTAATAGCTGTATAGAAGAGCTCAATGCTCAGCTTAAAAGATTCAAAGGACAAATTGACTCTCTTGTTATGAACTAATGCAACAGGTGACTTTAAGTTGAAGCCAATGCTCATTTACCATTCCAGAAATCCTAGACCCCTTAAGAATTATGCTAAATGTACTCTGTTTGGTCTCTGAAAATGCTAAAACAATGTCTGAATGATAGCACATCTATTTACAGCATAGTTTACAGAATATATTAAGTCTGCCTTGGAGCTCTATTACGCACACATGGAAAAGAGATTTCTTTAAAACTATTACTGCTCATTGACAAAAACACCCCAAAACTCTTAGGAGGACATACAGGAGATGTATTCATGCCTGTAACACAGCACTCATTCAGCAGCCAATGAATTAAAAGTTATTTTGACTTGTAAGTCTTATGATTTAAAAAAATGATGAGTGATTGCTAATAGGTATGGGATTTCTTTTTAGGTCAATGAAGTGATTCAAAATTAATTGTGATGATGGTAACATCACTTAATGAATGTACTAAAAATAATTGAATTATACACTTTAAATGGGTTAATTGAATGGTATGTAAATTGTATCTCAATATTGTAAAAAAAAAAAATTAAAACATATGTAATTTGTAAGTCTATCCTGGCTATAGATAGTGATTCCTCTGATTGATCTGAGCAAAGTTATTTGAAAAACTTCTGCAAAGGATTCACCATTCCAGATACCCTTAAAAAACATTTGTATGTAAAAACATCTTATGCTCATGCATTGGTAGAATAAAAATTGTTAAAATGTCCTAAAGAGGTTTACAGATTTAATACAATCCTCATTAAAAGACCAATGCTGTATTTTACAGATCTAGAAAAAATAATGTGCACACATTCGTAACTAATAAAAGGGCCCAAATAGCCAATGCAATCTTAAGCAAAAAGAATACATTTGGAAGCATCAACACTGCCAGACTTCAAATTATAGTACAAAGCTGTAGTGAACAAAGCAGTATGGTATTGCTATAAAAGTAGAAACACAGACCAATGAAACAGAACAGAGAACTCAGACATAAAATCATTTATCTACACCTAACTGATCTTTGACAAAGTTGACAGCATACATTGGAGAAAGGAAGCTCTATTCAATTAATAGTGCTAAGAAAACTGGGTAGCCACATGCAGAAGAATGAAACTAGACCCCTATCTCTCACCAGTTATAAAAATTAGTTAATGGTGAATAAAAGGCTTAAATATAAGGCATGAAACCATGGCATTTCTAGAAGAAAATATAGGAAAAACTCATCTGGATATCAGCTTAGCAAAGAATTTGTGACTATGGCCTCAAAGGCAATTATAGCAACCACAAAGATAAATGAGATTTGATTAAATTAAAAAGCTTCTGCACAGCTTAGGAAATACTCAACTGAGGAAATACTCAACAGAGTGAATAGACAATCTACAGAATGGACAATCTACAGAATTGGCAAACTACAAGTGCAATAAAGGGCTTGTGTCATCACCTAAACAATGTTCATTGTACCTGTTCATCCAGAATCCAAAAAGAATTCAAACAAATCAGAAAGAAAAAACAAAAACAAACAAAAACTTCATTAAAAAGCAAGCAATAGACATGAACAGAAATTTTTCACAAGAAGATAGATAAATGACTAACAAATATATGAAAAAATGCTCAACATCACTAATCATTAGGGACATGCAAGTTAAAACCACAATGAGATATTACCTTATCACTGTCAGACCGGCCCTTATTAAGAAGTCCAAAATCAATAGATGCTGAAGTGGTTGCCGAGAGAAAGGGACACTTATAAAGGGTTAGGGTAAGTGTTAGGGTTAGGATTAGGGTTAGGGTTAGAGATTGCCAATTAGTATGACCCCTATGGGAAACAGTATGAAGATTCCTCAAAGAAATAAATGTAAACTTACCAATTCAACCCAGCAATCCTACTACTTGATATATACACAAAGGAAAATAAATCATTTTATTGGCACCTACACTCACATGTTTATTGCAGCATAATTCACATTTTTTTTTTCAGTTTTTGGCTGGGGCTGGGTTTGACCATGCCACCTCTGGTATATGAGGCCGGTGCCCTAGTCCTTTGAGCACAGGCGCTGCCCAGCATAATTCATATTTGAATTGCAAAGATGTGGAATCAACCTAAGTGCTCACTGATTCATGAGCAGGTTAACAAAATGTGGTATATCGATACTACGGAGTAGTGTCAGCCACAAATTTATGTCATTTGATGGAATTTGGATGGAACTAGAGACCATTATCCTAACTCAAGTATCCCTGGAATGGAAAAACAAACACCACACTCTACTAATTTGGAGCAAATCAATGGACACATGTGAGCAAGGAGAGAAGAAAAATCATTTGGAATCAAGAAGGGAGGAGGGAAGTGGTTAAAAACCTCCCTAATAGGTACAATGAACATTGTTTAGGTGATGACACACTGATACCCTTGACTTAAGCATTACCAAAGCTATCCATGTAGTAAAATATTTGTACTCCCTTAATATTTTGAAATAAAAAACGAACATCTGTAACTTACAGGAATCTGGAAGAATTTGAGTCGTAGTCTTACAGATGACTTTGAAGAGTTCAAGACTTCAGTGGAGGAATTAATCGTAGACATGGTAGAAATAGTGAGAGAATGGAAATTAGAAGTAAAGCCTGAAGAGGTGACTAAATTGTGTCAATGCCAGGATAAAATTTTAATGGATCAGGTGTTGCTTCTGATCTATAAGCAAAGAAATGTTTTTCTTGAGATGAAATCTGCTCCTAATAGAGATGCTGTGAATATGGTTGACATGACAACACGGGATTTAGAATAGTATATAAACTTAGTTGATAATCAGTGGCAGGGTTTGAAAAAATTGATTCCAATATTGACAGAAGCTCTACTATGGATAAAATGCTATCAAATAGCATCGTATGCTGTGGAAAAATCTTTCATAAAAGGAAGAGTCAGTAAATGAGGAAAAGTTCATTGTTGCCTTACTTTAAGAAATTGTCACAGCCTTCAACCACCCTCCTGATTAGTCAGCAGCCAAAAACATTAGGTAAGACTCTCCACCAGTAAAAAGTAAGAACTCACTGAAGACTCAAATGATCATTAGTATTTGGGGGAATAAAGCATTTTTAAATTAAGCTATATACATTAGTTTTTAGATATGATGCTATTGCATACTTAATCTGCTATAATATAGTGTAGACATAACTTTCATATGCAGTAGAAAACACAAAACAATGCATGTCTTGCCTTATTGTGATATTCACTTTATCTCAGTGATCTGGAACAAAGCCCACTGTATCTCTGAGGTATTCTTATATTCCCATTTCAAGGACACTTAAGACTTCTTAAAAGGCTACTTTTGCTCAAGATCTAGCTGAAATTTTTAAGAACTAGGCTATAATCCGAGACTCTTCTTATCTAATCTTTCTCGCTTCCCTTTCTTCTTCACAGCCACAAGATATGTGTCATGGTCTGAAGATTCTTCCCAATTCTTTCCAAGCTTCTCTTTATCCTTAACAGGTCATTTCCCCCCACCTCCCAATAAATGTCTTACCCATGATCAATATTGCTATAATCACCTGTCTTGGCATCTGTTCAATATAAATAATTTTATATTGGACATACTAATTGGGAGAGGTTCGTTAGACACCTTTTGGATGTGCACCTAGACACACAAAGAGGAGATGCAGGAAGTGAGAGGAAATGTCTTGTCTGAACATAGAAATTGGTACTTAACCAAATGGCAACGACACACTTGAGCCATGAAACCAGATGATTTTTATGAAGGGAGCAGATAAAAAGGGAATAGAGGAGAATTGAGGATGAAGCTCTGATTGACTTGCCCAACTGGGAAAAAATGAACATGCAAGTGGAAAAAATGAACATGCAAGTAGGGGTGAAATTAGGAGGGCATGAAGGATGGTGGTCCAGCAAAGGATGCATTGGAAGCAGAGGTCTATAATTACCCTTGTAAAATTTGGGTAGTGTTTCCAGCAATATGAAGCCTGAGCACTGATGACTCGATTTAGCAGTGATGTGGTCATCGCTGACCTTCAGAAAAATAATTTTACAGGAGAAGTGGGAGGGATGGGAGGCTGACATAAGCGATTTTAAAGAAAGAATGAATAAAAAAACAAAAAACTGTGACTACAGAGAAGGCAAAAGTGAGTGTGGAAAATGCTGTGAAGGAGTTTTGCCTTTAAAAAAAGACAAGAATTAAGTGGTTTCTAGAGGATAAAATAGATTAAGAAGTTGGGAGTCATTTTATAAAAAAGATTTTAAAATGAGAAGAATGGAATCACATTTTATACTGATAGGAATGTCTGGTAGGAGTGGGGAAAAGTGATGGTACATTAGGGAGAGGGGAAAGATTTTCTGAACCAATGCTCTGGAGTTGGAGAGAAATGGTGGGCTAGACGGTTCAGCCCCTGTCATGGAGGAAAAGCGGAGAGAATCAGCACAGATGGACGTAGGTGGACAAATGTGGGTGCTGGCTCCTGTAAAAAATCTCTTCTCATCTGATTCTATTTTCTGAGTGAAAGTGGAATCAAAGGGAGGTGCTAGAGGTTTCTATTTATCTTGAGATAATGGAGTGAATGGACTCAGCAATTGCAGGATGAGATTGCTGAGCATCACTTGGGGTTGTAGGCATAAATATAAAATCAGAGTAGTCAGCAGGCAGCACCATCTTTTCTGTAAAGCATGCTCTGCTTTACAGAGGCAGGCACAAGTAAGTATTAGACCGGATTTAATTAGGGAGGGAGTCTTGCCAATTGAATACCAGGAAGGAAGAGAAGGGCAACAGAGTTGAGGTGTGAGCAAGGGAATGATTATAATATAAGGTAAGGAAAGTGAGAAGATGAGGATGGTAAATCTCTAGGATGTCCCAATTGCTTTAAAGAAGTACCATGTAAGCAATTGACTGTAGGGTTTATAAGTAAAGCTCTCCATATGTAACAGTTCTATTCCATTATCAGTATGATTTGGAGAGAGTTTAGAAGTGGTGATGCAAAGGAAAATTACCAGGGAAAACATTAGAACAAATCATTTCCCAGCCAACATTTTCTAGGATCTGAACTGAAGGATTGATAAGACAGAGATATTAATGGCTAATCTTTCAAGATAGGAGGCTTTTCATGTTAATAAAATCCATCACATGAAATGTGTGTCAAAGTAGCAAGCTTGCTCAATTGTAATATTTTGCTTAGATAACTTGAGTGAACAAACACATTTTTTCCAACAGCTAGTCAAAAGATTTTAATGAAAGTGAAAATTACATATTAAAACATAGAACTGAGATTTCTATCTTGGTTAGTTCTTTGGGCATACATTATACTTCATACCACATTGCATTAAAATGATAAATGCAACAATTCCTTATATATATGTATGTACATGTATGGAAAACACGATAACATATGAATGTAACATGTAACTCATATTACAGATACTTCAGTCATTTCTTAAATTGTTCTTATGGGTAATCAAACATTGCTTCTGTGCATTCAAATGTTTTCAGTTAGTATTCTTAGAATAGCGTAGAGAAAGACAATATATCCAGTTTTATATTTTTAAACATATTAAATATTGTTTTACAGAAACATTTTTCAGATTCTAAAACATAGCTAATATTTTTAAATGATGGGATACATAATTAGCAAACATCCTGCCTTGGATTTGTTACTGAAATTAAATTTGGTTTGTTTATATGTACATATGTTATATTTCGAGTAACTGCACAGTTGACTAAACAATGATATGTTCAAATTTCTTTTGAAATGTCCATATCTTGACAAAACTTACACAGCTACCATAGCACATTTGTGGAGAGCATGTTTCTGATTGTCCATGATAGCAAAAAAACAAACTTTTTTTTTTACTTTTTATTTCCCAACTGTTAATTATTTTAAAGGTAATGGTTTTCATGTCTAAAAATGACTATAATGTGTCACCGGAACTGTTTCTTAAAGCACCATTCTACTTCTGAGAGGAAGCTGATATTTAACTTAAGGCATATTAAACCTCTCCATCTACAAGAATTTGACTGGCCTGCCCATGAAGTAACCCCCTGCATACAGGTTGTGTGTAAAGAGTGAAATCTGTAATATGACTTCTAGGAATGTCGACTTCAGGGTCTGGAGTGAAATCTGTAATATGACTTTTAGGAGTGTCGACTTTAGGGTCTGGCAGATTGGCGGTCAGTCCTGGCTCTGCCACCTATCAACTGTATGAAATTAGGCCAGTTGCCATCTTTTAATGTCCCAATTTCATCATTTGTCCTCCTCTCCCACCCTTGAATAGAATATTGAATATTAGAGAATAAGAGTTGGTCTTGATTAATAAAGGCACGCCTCCTGAGGGAAGGACTCAAATACAACTGGGGCTTTTCCTAATACACACAAATGATGTAATCTAATCATATGTTTGCTCATAATATTAATCTCAGATGATAAAAAGAATAAAATAAGAAAATAAAGCTTCTCTAGTGTCAAGCACACAGAAGAGTCCTTAATAAATATTCACTGAATTAGTAAATATATGAGATCTATGTTTAGGAAAGCATAAATAATTATATAATAGAGATATTTTGAATATAAAATGAAATAACACAAGATGAGTGCAGAACATAGTTCTGAATCAGAGTAACCCTTCTTTATTGAGGAAAGTTCTAGAAAAGCCAGAGAAAGTTTGCCTTCTGTATCTAACTTCTACTTCTGTTTTAAATTGTGGATAGGATTTATCTTAAGTCTAGAGGCTCTGTGCCATACTCCTAGCTCTGTATATATACGTATAGGGAAAAGTATTTTTTCATTATTTATATCCCCTAAATCTTTCATAATATTTAGGAAGAGAAGTGGAAACAAGCCAAATGGATTAAAGTACTTCAGCACACAATGAAAAATTCTTGCCATCATGTTTTCAGGGCTTAAGCATGCATACCAGGAAACAAGAGGTAGTACATGCACTATTTCATTGATTTTAAGATGCATATTTTAAATGTTTACATATCCAAAATCTGGATGCATTTTATAGTCAATGGCATCTTACAATCGATTGGCACCTTTTTTTTCTCCTTGGTAGTTAATAATGTAATAGGATGTCTTAAAATAGAGTTGATGAGATAGGTTATAACCATATATTAAAGTAGTGTTTTTCAATGTTTATTTCTTATTACTACCCACCCCTGGCAAAGAGCTTTTAAGCATTTTTTCCCAATATCTTATCTCATAAAATTTTAATACCACAGATATATCTATACAATTATATACTACATGCATATCTGTGTTTTATATATAAAAAGAGTAAGATTTTCACTTCCCCAAATCAATTTTCTTCCCCTTGGGGGCTATGTTACATCCATTAAAAATGCAGGTGTTAAAGAATCCATTCTTTGTTATTCTTAGAATCTCATTTACTCAAATATTGCTACTTATGATCTGGTTCTCAGTTTTAGAGCTTTTGGTTTTAATTATATAACAGAATGTGTAGGAATTTTATAATTAATATGAATGTCAAAATGCCTGCAAAGTTTGAACATTTACTATTTATCCCAATAGTCAGAAAGCTGTCCATAATATTTTTTTTGTTAACAATTAAAAGATCTTCAAATTCATCCAGTGATGTCATTCAGCATATCATTCTTATTTTACGAAACAAGATTCTTTAATGATTTTTGGGTATAACTTTAACATGTTGACTACTTCACTTCTACATATTCATGACTTTAAAGACGTAACTTGAGCAATACATCTGTAAAAAGACATTTGAAAGAACATCTTATTTTTGCAAAGTTCTAAGAAATATTCTGCTTTATACTCCTCATATGACACTCAGCAGGAAGAATAAAGACGTTTAGTTTTGAAATCTGTGCAGACTCATCTACAGCAGTCTGAGCAGTTTTGGGATTCTCACCTGCAATGGTAATGATGGGAAACAGAGCTCAGTTCACTTGTGACCAATTCTTTGCACCAGAAACAAGATAAGGGCACAGTCTTTGACCATCAAATAAGGGTTTTCTTGCAGAGCTAATTGTTATATTTGGCATCTTTAACTGATGGAGAAAGGGATAATTTGTGTCCTTGGAGAACATCTTTAAATAGCAAAGTTGTTCCATGTGTTCTTAAATGTTCACTTATCTTTTGTCTGGGATATTCATTTTAACTTCTACTTTTAAAAAAATTTGTAGTGCAAACAACTTCTAAAATGTATGATACGTAAAACTTTGTTGTATGTATTTCAATGGCATTATTTCATTTCTTGCAATTCAAACATGTTTATATTAGTCCAGTTGTATTTGGTTGCAATAATCAGCTAGTTTTGAGACCCAAATGTACCCAAACAGTGTAAGTTATTATAGGGGATGTGAAGTATTCTGGTATACCAACCAACGTATTAGCAAAAATTAAGATGAGTAGTGCTCCAAAGAGATTCATCATAAGGATACAGACATTCATACCACGGCTTTACCAGTTAATTGTACACAGCTATTGTAAATAAATTGAAAATGAATTCAAAACCAGAAATCATCTCCCCCACTGCTCCTAGTGCTTGCTCTTTCTCTGCCTTTTAGTCGAAGCATCTCCATGATACTACGGGCATAGACATCTCTTAAATTAACGCTGATATATGAGTCAGTGGCTATATTCTTGGTGAGCTTCTTCAGAGCTTCACGTTGTCTAACAGCTGCCTCCCTGAGTTTCAAGGTGAAGTAGCAAGCAGAGAAGCGATCGTTAATAATAGCAATTGGCAAGGCCAAGACAAGGATTCCAGATAATATACACATGAAGGCCACAATTTTGCCTGTGGTGGTGTCTGGTCTAATGTCCCCATAGCCCACGGTAGTCATAGATGTTGTGGCCCACCACCATGCACAAGGGACACTTGTGAATGTTGTGTCCGGAATGCTTTGCTCAGCGAAGTATTCTACAGTTGAAAATATGGAAATTCCCACAGACAGAAATAGGAGCAGCAGGCCGACTTCCTCGTAACACTGGGTGATGGTCATCCCAAGAGAGCGCAAACCTACAATGGAACAACTGCTGTCAGTCATTGGCATCCCTCTGCCCTTCTCCCTTTCCTCCTCCCACTTTTCCATCCACCCACAAACATGCATGACACACCAACATGTCCCCAAACTTGGCAATGTTCAGGGAAATCCAAACATGATTAAATCATAATCAAAAAGAGCAGAGTCTAGTTGATGGGGCCAGGATGAGAGAATAGAGACAAAGACAATTAGACGTCTTCATTCACCTAGATAATTATTAAACTCCTACTCTTTATATACATGAAGGTGAGAGGTAAGTCTAAAAGGAAAGCAGAGGGTATATAATACAAATTTTGTACTTTAGTCTATATAAAAAGAGGCCTTTGTAGTGATGGCTCACTTGGGAGACTTGCGTCTCAATGTATCATTCATTTCCCCACCTCTATCTAATGCCAGTTTTATGGGATTTTTAAAAAATATTTTATGCATTGTTTTCACTTTCCTGGTAAAGTTTAATACAGTCAGGAAGGAGCCTCACTATTTGAAAGCCAGAGGAAGAAAGATGTATATCATGGCAATGAGGTGAAGCAGCAGCAGCATTAGCCATTATGACAAAATCCACATGAGGGCATCACGGGTACAGTCAGGGGAGATTCTTAGTGGTGTAATCAGAAGGAAGTTCTTGAACTCTCAAGATAGCCACTGAAGTCCTAGTCCTTAATGCCAGAGTTATGGGAAATTATCTTCCTTCAGTACATTCTAATTCTGGTTTCCTGTAAGATGATAGACTCAAGTAGAGAATATTTCTCCACTGCAAAGGGTATGAGAATTCACTCACTATGAGCCCTTGAAGAACTTCTCATTGCTAGCTCTGAGGATTTGTTGAGCCCTGGGAGACAGACCCAAGGGAGGCCAATTTCAATTTCATCTGTGAAGAGACTTAGCCCTGGGGAGTAAGCACCCATTATAGAAGGAAGATTTGATAGATATCCTGCTTAGTACTAGAGAGATGTTTCATAACTACATTTTGAAGTCACATCAATATGATGTCACAATGATATTGCCTCAGAAGTCTAAAGCAGTATTTCTTAGAATTTTTTTGGTTGTTTTTCTTCTCTCACTGAAGACTATTTGAAATGCATGAATAGTATGTTCTCATTATCTTGAATTTTGCCCTTCAAATTTTGAGATATTCTTGAATTATTAACCAGCTATTTTTGAAGAGCAATGAATATTAATTTTGAAGTCTAACTTCAAAATAACATATTTCACAATACCTTTACAATACCTTTTTAGAAGACTGGCTTTGATATGTCTATATGAAATTATGTTTCTGAAATAAACTGACAACACATGTGAAGAAACCTATTATTAGTCTGGGGAAACTCTTTCCAATGTTCGAAACAATTTTTTAAAGAAATACAAAATAGGTGGAATTTCTACCATGTTACAACTCAGGTCATCCTCAAAAATCAATCTAAGGAAAATATTAATTATTATGCCATTTTACAGATCAGGAGTTTGAGGTACAGACAGACAGATTACCCAGTACAAAGCTACAAACCAAAATTAAAACCTAGGCTGCCTGGTCAAATTATTCTATAAACTTTTCATTTTTCATTTGTAATTAGTACATGAGGACACAAATCATCTATGTTTATATTTTGCCAAATGTAAAATTGAAGTAAAATTATCAAATACATAATTCTTCATGTTTTTGAGTAAATTAAGGCTTTATTAATACTTTATATTTGTTTTAGAACTGAGAAAACCAACATGGAGGTGACATTGCGAAAATTACTGTTATTTTCCTTTTTCGTTCTTTGGGGAAAAATGTAGTCTTTATTGGGTGTTTTAAAATTGAGTCTTGTGAAGAGTTTATAAATACTAGAAGAAAGCATCCTATTATGTATGTCAGAAAACAAAGAGGGGTACTTATAAAAGTTGTTGGAAACCCCATTATCAAATCCTGCTATGTGAGACTAGCTAGGAAAATACACTACCAAAATTATATTAGGACGAATCCTAATTGTCCCAAACATGAGGGCAAAAAAATATATCAGAAGTTAACTTAAATTTTTAGGGAGAGAAAACTACCTTCAATTAACTTTTGGGTAGCTAGTCAGGCATAGGTGTAGGAGGGAAAGCTGATAATAGGAATCTCTAGCTAACTTGTTTGCACTAGTATGTATTTGCATTAATATGTATTGTATGGATACGGCATCATACAGTGTTCCTCAAAGTGTGGTCTAAGAACCAACTACATTAAAGTCACTGTTTAAAATCTATGTTGCTAGGTTAGACTTCAAACTTTCTGGGTGTGGAGGCTCAGAATCTGCATTTCAACAAGCTGGTCTGGGGATTCTTATTTTCATTAAGGTCTGACATAAGGGATCTCATACGTACTCTAGACACCCAACAGGTGCAGGGTCAATCACTAAGAACTACTACCCTGGGCAGTGCCTATGGCTCAAGGAGTAGGGTGCCGGCCCCATATACTACAGGAGGCAGGTTCAAACCTGGCCCTGGCCAAAAACTGCAAAAAAAGAACTACTACCTTGAGTGATGGGAAAATAATCTTTAATCAGTCTGTGTGATTTCCACTGACATAGGCTATAATTTTCATGCAGAGTGTGTGTGTGTGTTGTGGAGAGATTTTTCTAGGAAATATTCATTAGGTTTTGAAAGGCTTTATGACACATAGAAAGCTAAGTAATTCCTATCACCCTCTCTCTCATACTATGTACATCTCACTTTAGGGACAAGAACATTTTCAGTTATTATATAAAGCGTTTAGTTAATGTCTTCTACTTTCACTTAAAGTAAAATATTTCCATTTCTTCTTCAAAAACTTTAGAAAGGCCAGCAGTGGGTGGTCATCTTTCTTTCTGGATGGCCAGAGAAGGCTCTGCAGGGCTGACTTTCCCTTCTGCCAGGGAACATCCATGGCAAACACTTCTTGGGCACAGAAGATAAACTGGCTTATGCTATTATATATGATATATATAACTTATATGTATCTGTTTATGCATCATTTATGTACATTTTGTCTAGAACCTTGTAAAGGCAGAGTGTATTGAATTTTTGTACATCTGAGTGTAGGATGCAAATAAATTGAGTTAACAAATGATCAAATTGTCTGTCAACACTTCTCATATGGAAAGTATGGGAGGCATCTTTCCTCCATAACTGTAATAACAACTTCAAAGTTTTGCTTCCCAAGACCTCTTTAGAGGGCACGTTTGGGTAAAGCAGGGGAGTGGGTAACTATGAATATCAGTCCAAAGTCAATTCCCTTGTACTATGGTCATCTTTGATGTTCACACACAATGAAAATTAAAAGGCAGCAATGAAATCTGAGTACCTGTGGAATGTCTGCCCAGCTTCAGCATGCGCAGAGCCCTGAGCAGTCTCAGAACCTGGACGATGCGCCCCACATTTTCCAGCTCCTGCGTGGTCTGGCTCCCGCTCAGGCTTTCCACCAGGAGAGTGATGTAGAAGGGCAAGATGGCCAGGAGGTCTATGATGTTTGGCACCTTCCTCAGGAAGCGGCATCTGTCCCGCACGCAGAGGAAGCGCAGAACAAACTCCCCGGTGAACCAGCTGATGCACACATACTCCAGGATTTCCAGAAGCTGCAGGTCTAGCCAGCTTAACTCAGCTGACATCAGAGCCATGTTGACAATGGACACCGCGACGAAGATGATGGAGATGACCCCAAAGATTCGGGCGGCTGTGGACGACCCAGGTTTCTCCAGGATATTCCAGAGCTTCTGTCGGACAGTGGGGCAAGGGCCCTGTGAGAAGTCCTGCTCACTCTCATGGTGACTCTCCTGGTCTTCCGCGTCCTTCTTGAAGTCTAAAGTTTCACTCAGCTCCTTTCTTCTGAAGTATCTTTTAGAGAAGACAACTTGGTCATTAGTCAAGCTTTTAAAAATTACAGTATAAGATAATCACACGTGGGAGGTCATGCAATACAGGAAATGTCTGTTCACCTTTTATTCAGATTGTCTTTTGCCCACAGCATTTAGAATTTTCCCTTAGGAATGTGATTTTTTAAAATGACATTTCTTGGTAGAAAGTGTACACAAAGGAAGGATTTATACGTATTAGATCTACTTTGGATTAATCCAATTTATTGCGCTCTTTTTTTTTGTAGCAAGAACAGATGTTTGCCATACGGATATTTTCTATGAGTAAAGAAAAGGTATTTGTGAAATGGTGCCAAAAGCAAGATAATAGAAAATCACTCTCAAAGTCCCAGAATCATTGGCTCAAGGGATCAATGTTCTATACTCTGTATTTAAAAGCAGTTCTCCATCCAAGTTTTTCAGAGTTAGAGTTCTAGGTTTGATAAATAATAATGCCCTACACCAAAGGGTTTACCACTGCACGTGCATCTTTTGATGTCATTCATTTATTCTTTCAAGAAATGTTTTCTATGGGGCTGAATTCTCTCACTTTATGCATTAAGTTAGTATGCATACACTCACTCACTTAAAAAAGGGGTCCAAAAAGTTGAAGAAGTTCCATCCCACTTTGGCTTAGGCCCTTTCAAGTCCCCCTAAGGTCAACCCACGTTTCAGTTCTATAGTGGCCCCAGATGTTCTGAGGCCTGGGTTCAGCACAGCTTGAGGACAGCTTCAAACCATCACCTGCGCCCCTGTCTCCCCGCGCTCCGCGCCCGCCTCCCCGCCCCGCCTCCGCGCCCAGGGTACCTGTCCCGGCAGCAGGAGTCGATGTTGAGCTCGTCGATGCCCCAGTACTGGATCTCCTGCAGGAAGGAGAGCGCGCACAGCTGCTCCATCACGTGCAGGCGGCCGGTGCGGTAGTAGTGCAGGACGTAGCGGAACGCCTGCGAGCTGCGGTCGAAGAAGTACTCGTTATCCACGGGGTTCGCGTCATCGCAGAGCTCCAGAGGGCTGGGCACGGCGGCCAGTGCCCCAGGGCGGCGGTAGGAAGCCACCACCACCGCCAGCTTGCCGAGGCGCGTGTGCGGGAAGCAGGACAGCGCCTGCTGCGAGAGCACGAAGCGACTGCCGCCCACGTTGACAGTAAAGCAGTCCCCGAGCGCCAGGGGCTCCCCTTCGCCCTCGCTGCAGAAGACACTGGACTCCAGGGAGGCCAGGGAGCCGCTGTCCAGCGGCGAGTCCGGCGCTCGCCGGCGAGGAGGAAGCTCCATCCTGGCCGCCGCACTAGCGCCGCGCAGCTGGGGACGCGCGGGAAGCCTCAGTCCTGAGAGGGCGGCGGCAGGTCCTCCGGAGGCTGCCGGGGTTTCCCGGGTTCCCGAGGGGCGTGCCTCCCACTGGCGTACCCCTACTTTCTCCACCCCCTGAGTCTGTTCCTCCGCCCGCCGCTAGGGAGCTGATTGTGCTCGGTAGCTGCGCCCTAGTGGAGAGCGGGGAGACGCGGGGGCGAAGAGGGGTGGCGCTAAGAGAAAGGGTCAGGTGCGGGCGAGTCCAGGACGGCCCCGGGACCTGCTGCCGGTCGTCGCCGCCCTACTTAAATGTGCGCACCCCTCGCCCAACCAGCCCGGAAGGTGTACAGATTGAGAGCCTCCTCGGTGGGGGGTGGAGGGCTGGGACAGGGAGGGAGGAGGGAGATGTAGAGCGGAGGAGGAGGAAGAGCAGAAGATGTCACTGGGCGGAGAGCACGCGCTCCTGCCCGCAGGAGGCCAAGACAGAAAGTTCAGCCAGCAGAGGAGAGGGTGCCTGGGCCGCGTCCTTTCCAACTTGACAATTTATCTTCCTCCCTTTTCTATTACAGCGGCTGCGCTGACTTCCCTGGGGTGTTCGTTGGGGTTGGAGCACGTGGTGCAGGGTGCTCTGGGCCACCGGGTTGTACCATTTTCCCCAAATCACTCGAATTCTAGTCCGACATCCACAGTCCAAATCTTCCTTAGGTTTGACCTCCTGGTTGAGAAATAAGGATAATTAATGGTGACTTTTAAATGAAGTACCTGTGGGTGAATAAGGACCAGGGATCAGCATTGCCAGCTGCCATCCCGTTGGGTGTCCTCCGCGTTCTGAAGCACTTTGCACCCTTCTGTCCTTACAAGTTTCCCCGAGAGCAAGTGGAACTCTCATTTTAGAAGAGCAAGCAAAAAAAAAAAAAAAAAAAAGAAAGAAAGAAAAGAACAGGCGTGGGTTGGGGCAGGAGTTTAAATAGTAACCATGCTGTGGTTAAGGGAGAAGCCCAGTGCTCGTGCCCAGATCGCCTGGAGCTGTGCTCGGGCCCACCTGTTGGACGCGGGGCGAGAGGGTGCGGTGGGAGCTCAGGGCAGTGACTCACCTGCAGCTCCTGGCACGTCTAGGCGGTGCGCTCTCGGCGCCGCGGGGACGGTAGCCCTCTTTGACCCTCCCGGTCTACTCGTGAGGTCTGACTGGACCGGTCCCGGAGAGACAGTCTGTTCACAGCTGAGCCCTTTGCCCAACACTTGCAGCCTCGCCTTGCCTCCACTAGTCTCCAGACTCCCGGCCCCGGCGGCTCAGGCTGAGCGAACCGCCCCCGCCCGCACGCTCTAAGCCACTTGCCGGGAGCTTCCCAGCAGAGCTGAGAAGAGTGGCAGGAACCGAGGGAGGCTAGAACGCAGGGAGGAAGTGAGTCGCACAGTGACCCTGATGATCCCGAGGACACTTCAAGAATTACTGCGCTCAATTCCGGTTTCCCTGTGTCTTGGGAAATCCTCGAGAACAAAATTTCCAACTGGATGAGTGTGCTAAGCTCCAGGTTCGAACAGTTCCATTAGCTGCTTTGGCTGTCATGGTCCAGTGTTTTCTCCTTATTTCCAGCCAGCATCTCAGAATACTCAGAATACGCATTTTGAGAAAGTCTTTGCTAGAGAGAGTGAACCACACTCATCTTGGTTGTTTAGAAAGCATATAGAAAGAGATGAGCTTGATGAGATACTGAGAACTTTTCCAGTTGGACGGTAATGTGTGTTTAATTCTGGCTTTGCCAACTGATAGTGGGACTTGTCGATGTAGACTCCTTGGGTCTCAATGTCTTCCTCAGCAGAATCTTAAGTTTTGATATTTTCATTGGGCTCTTTGCCAGGAAATTCTGTAGGCTTATGCAGTACCTTATTGACTCTTAGTGCAGATACTCTGAAGTAGTAATATGCCCAGTAATAGAAGGTGAAATTGAAGCACAGAGAAATGAAGCGATTTACTTAAGGTCACACAGTCCAAATTTAAATCCCGGAATAAATGTCAGAGGCTGCATTCATACACAAAATGATGGGAAAAGACCATTTAAAAATTTTTTTAAATAGAAGTGTGGGCGCTTTTATTTTATTTTTTGCATGTTTCTAAAGGAGGGCAGGAGTTCAATGAAGTATTTTTTCCTGCTCAGTTAATAAATGTCCACCGAACATTCAGTATGTACTAAGTACTAATTCTAGGTGCTCCAGATACAGCAGTGAAGAAAACAGACAAGATCCCTGTGCATCTGAACCTAACAGTTATCTTGTGAGGACCAAAAGACAACTTGAATGAACTTTAAAAAAAATGTCATAATTAAAGGTGATTGTTCTTTTGACAGCTATCCATTTGATTAACATTTGTCTCCATGAAGGTCTTTTCCATATGAAAACTATGAAGATGCTAAAATTATCCTCGTGAATAATTCACCATTCTGTCTAAGGACTGTGTTATTATTTTTTGAGGCAACAGACCTTTCCATAATTCAGAGGGAAAAACTCCAACATCTCAATTAGAGGTTATGTGAGTATTAAAAAAGACAAAGTTTAGTTAAGCTTTACTTATACCATGTGTTGAAGAAAGGGTCTATATTAGCTTTACAAATTATGGGGAAGAAGGAGGAAAATGTTGAGAGAATGGCACCCTTAGGTGAGGAGAAAGATCTCAGACAGAAAATCACAGGTCAGCAAAGGGTGACTGAGGCTTTCAGGTTTCCTCCACTGTCCCTATGCTCATGAGCGTCAGTTGTGATAAGTGGTGTCCTATTGTAATAATTAATTGTGATAATAAACAGCCTTTAAGTGTCAGGCGCTTTTCTATGCATCTAAACTCACAATGTTCGTTCAACTTGTATGCACCCAGAAGCTAAGTAACTTTCCAACCTACATAGTCAATGGATGAAGAAGTACATGGAGGGATTGAAACAGGGTCTTTTCTGACTCCAGACTCTATCTCAATTACTAAAAGTCTAAATTTTTCAATTTCACTTCAATTGTTATTATACACATTTATACTAATTAAGGTAACCACAAGTAGAGAGATGATGATTGGTCAGTCAACTGAGAGTATATAAATATAAGTAACCCATTTTAAAATAGAGTCTATGGAGTAATAAAAAAATCCCTGACATTTTTTTTTTCATTCCCTTAAATCTGTTTACTCTGTTTTCTTAATGGCACACGTTTGAGTCAGAAAGCATATGATAAGTGAGAAGAGAAATATGTCCATTCAAAGAGTTCCTTTCCTGGTCCATGATCTTGACCTGAGAAATACCCTGAAGTATGTCAAGAAGTGCAAGAGAACAAGTGATAAGAAGTAGGGGGTGGTGAGGTCTTGCTTCTCCTTTCCTTCCTACATAGCATGGGAGGAATGTGACTGTCATGTGGGAGGTTGCTCAGTACTGAGATGTGAAAAATCGACAATCTAATAACTTCGAGGGTATTCCCCAGTCATCAGATGTTAGATTTGAGTGAATTTCCATTGAAAGTCTTGTTATGAAATACTCCACTAAGTCTCAGCTTTATCTATCAGGCCTATCCAATCTTGATTTGAATATTGAATCTCCAGGGACAACTGTCTTTAATTCTTTCAATTTTTATGAACATTTCTATAGTTATTAATGAACAACATGTATTCTTCTACAGTTGCATTTTAAAATTGGATCAAAAGAAAAAAACCATGGCATACTTTAAGTGTCTGACTCTTAATAGCAATTACAAAAATAAACGTTAAGTAATTTGCAGCAAACTGGAAAACCATGTTATTGAAAATATAGGATATTTCATTTGGGCCTTTGAAAAAATAATGAGAATATTAATAACAGTAAAATATCATTTTTATCTGTGATTCATTTCAAAAACATGTCATGATATTTCTGTGAAATCATTAATCTCATCTTCTATATGGATATTTAAAGATAATTTTATAGCTGTGATCATAAGTAATGGAATTTTTTTTTTTTTTTGCAGTTTTTGGCCAGGGCTGGGTTTGAACCTGCCACCTCTGGCATATGGGGCTGGTGTCCTACTCCTTTGAGCCACAGGTGCTGCCCAGTAATTGAATATTTTTAGGAAAGTGTCCATAATTATTAATTTAAATAAATACTAAATACTACAACTTCACATTTCCTTTTGATGCTTAGATAAGGGAAATATAATGAGGGAGTAACTTTGAATAAAGAGCTCTATAGAATTCAACTTAAGTAAACTCTACATTTGCATTTCAATCTCCTCACTGTGGACTTATCCATTTCTACCAGATGTCATTAATTTTTGTCATTCAGTAACAATGCAGACCATATTTCATTTGAACTATACATATCTTTGGCTCTGTATTTGATTCCTCAGGGACTGACAACCAGATGACCCAATTGCAATGATGTTTAAAAATACCTTTGTGTGTGGACAAAATGGCTTTATTTTCATTCCTTTCATTGCATTGGAATATGTTTAAAGGTAATAGAAAATCTGACAAATTCTATCTATTCATCTTTCATGTGCCTTCTAGGTGCTTGGAATAAATCCTTCCAACTGTATGACAGCCCACTCTAGTGCAGAATTTAGCTTACTGTGGGCTTGTTCTGGATTCCTTCCAAAGGGAGACAATTATCTTTGGAAGTACCCAAGAACTCATTTTTATAGCCTAGTCTGCTACAGAGATAGTGCGATGGGTTGATGACGGTGATGGTGAGGATAATAATATGATAATAATAGCTGCTACTTTTACTTATTTAGTCCTACTTCTTCCTTTTATTGGATATGTGACATTAACAAGTTCCTTAAGCCCTCTAAGTCTTATCTTCCTCATTTATTAAATGGGAATAATGATAGTATTTTATGTTATTGTTTTAACATTAAATGAGATTATCCAGGCAAAATTGTTTAGTGTTGTGCCATTATTCTTGTATCTTTTATTATTGTTATGTCTCGTGAGTGGTTTCTGGACCTCCTCACCTTATGGGACATAGCCTAGTTGATAGGTGCCACATCAGGAACTTTACAAAGATTATCTTGTCGCACTAATATTTCACATCACCTTACAAAGAGGGTAATATTATCATTCTAATTTTACAGAAGGGAAACCAGGATCACAGTCATGTAGACAGTGGATGTAGTATTGAACACATTTGTTTGGCTCAAAGCCTTTATTCTTTGAAAGGCATTAATATGAGAATAATGTAATGATGAGAAATCAGTATTAGACATTATCCTCTTATCATCATAAGTAATTTAAAAAAGAGAAATTTAAATTATGTGCTCCAAATATTTAAGAGATGGCTAAACTTTACAGGCAATGACAAACATATTCCATGTGATTTCACACTTTAATATTTGGATTTTTAATTGTAAGCATCAAAAAGGAGATACCTGATTGCATTGATCATAAAAAGACTTTTACTATGCCACTTTGATACGCAAAAGAATTAAGTCCAATTTTTCCTGAATTATCAAGAAAATCCATAGAATCAGATATTTTTTGTTCACCAGATTAACTCCTATAATTACACTGAAATTAAAGTTTTCTAAACAAGATTCAGAAGCAGTGGAGGAAGAGCAGGGCGAGTGCTCTGCTCATCATGTTCTGTGATCAGTTAAGTGAACCCAACATCAAATTTGAAAATTCCAATTAAATCCTTTTTCCCCAGCTCTATCAAATTTCCTTAGGTTAAGGGAGAACAGCAGAGTCTTACAGAAACATTAAAAACTGCTTCTCATGGGGTATACATGGTTTTTTAATATTAAAAGTAAAATCACATTATGACTTACCCCTTGTTCTGTTTAGTACATTCTTTCATGATGGAAGAACTCAGTAAACTTGAATTTTACTCTGTAATTGGAAGGGTCATATTATCATTCTTAATGATATTAAGGAAGGTAATATTTACACTCCATACAAAGTATATGAGATAGTCAGGTTTATTTTCTTGGTTTCTCTAAAGTCAACTCAAAATTGAAAAATTTATCAATTAGCAAATATTTACAGAAATATACTTTTATGATCTTTGTGGGGGCGGGTATCCGTATATGTAGGTGGATTTGTATGCTATGTATTATAAATTTCGTGTACATCATATATATTCACATATGAATACATGTGTCCACAACACGCATGCACACACATGAACAAGTAACACTACAGTTTAGGTTGAGTTCCAGGTCACTGGGTCACATTGTTGTTACTCTGTACAAGAAGAGCAGTGGTCAATCAAAGGCAATATAAAGAAAATAGTAAAGATAAATATGAGGAAAGACAATTTTTCTCTACAAAATTCTTCTTAGTTGTATAATACAGTTCTTTTAAATAGCATCCTCATGGCATTTCAAACCTAATCTAATTAAAAAATATGAAGTAAATTTTTAGGACACATATGCTGAAATCTGTGCCAAAATATTTTTGTTAACTGGACTCTGAAACTGTATAGAATACCTATTATTCTAATCTCAGTTTTAAGCACACAGAACATCAGTAATGTAGGTGAATCTTTCATATATTAAATCCATTCTATAAAAATGAGATAAGCCCAGTGGTATTTGAGCTTCTAAGTCAATGCTTGATTTCTTATACTTTTACATCAGTACAAAAAAATTAGATTTATAGGTTTGGAGGCAGTAGACACTAATCTGGATGATTTGAAAAAAAAAAAAAAAGAAGCACAGAAGCAGTGCATGTATTCCAGGGTATATTTTCTCTACATAGTGTAAGTATATTGGTGGTAACTGAATATACAAATTTGTTATTCTTGTAACATGAAGAATAGCAGAAAGCCATATGGTTTCTCCTTTACACCACTGCATCTGATTGACGTTTTAGTTATAGACCCAGCTTCACAGTTCTCCCACAAACAGATTTCCCGGAAATCTAAACCAAATGGGAATCCAGAGGGAAGTCAAAGTCTAGTAAATCAGTCATAGGCCTTTATTTTTTTGTTTCATTTCTATAAGGTCAAATTTATCCATGTTTAAATGGGAATGTGTTATTTTCATGGAATTTTCAGTAAGAAATATTGTTTTATACCTAGTATTTTTAAAAAATGGAATTACCAAATAATTTGTAAAAACTAGAAATAAAATAAATAGGACTGTAAAATGAATTTAGAGAATTATCAACTTAGTAATAGGTACAATATTTACATGTTATAATGACTCTTGGCCACATATGTTTTACATACAATAGCAAAACTTAAGAAAAATCAAGAAGAGAGAATTACTGACTACACAAATGGATTTTTTGAGGGTAGCAAGAATTCTATGGATGAATATGTGTCTATATGTATGTTTACAGCAAGTCTTTTAATTCGATTTAAAAAACTAAGCCATAACTATTCTAGAATTATGTTTCCTCCCCTGATATTATTTAATAAATAGAAAAGTACCAACTTTTTTTCAGTATAAGTTAAAGGACTTTGTGTTTGAAAATGTTTAACTTTTGTTTGGCATTACTTTTATTCTGCTAACAATATGTTAATAGTTGGCAGTTTAGCTCTTTGAAAAATATTTATTAAATGACTCTGTGTAAAATGAATAGCAAGTTCAGATGTATTAGAATGTACAGGTGCTTGGATAAGACCATGCTAGAGAAGCATGTGAAGCCTCTTTTAGTGTCAGCGTGAACAATCACTGCCAACAGCTGGAGCAATGATCTACTTTCACCTCCAATTTGAAAGGAGGAGTTTGACCCTGGCACGAGAAGACTCACCAACCAAGTGGGCCTCTCTCTCCAACAAATTGAAGGAAATCACTGTTTTACATAGTCAGGAGTAGATGAGGCACCCTGTTCAAAATCTTTCTTTCAATGGCTTCAGGTTTTTAAATTCTGGCTGCAATAGAAGGCCGCAGAGTTGGGACTCCTTATATCCTCTTAAAGATCAATGAGTACCCATGCAGTTTTTGTTTATGTGTCTTAAATTTTAATATTAACCATATTAAAAATTAAAAGAGAAAAAGTTACAAATATTTCTTTTTTAATCATTTAAAAATAATGGTAATAGGCTCAATACATGTTAAGAAGAATAACATAGTTTTTGAAAATAAATATATTTTGCTTCTTACAATGAGAACAGTAGCATCATTTTACTATTTTTTCATTTCCCTTTCATATTTGGCTTACTATCTGCTTCTGTATTCAAATTGTTCCCTTTTGATGTTTTATTTGATACTGAAATTTATAAATGAAACAGTGTCACATAGATATGTAATTACAAAAGAGAGGGGTCCTTTAATAGTTTTGGTATATAATTGTGTAAATTTTTCTTTCCTATTATACCAGAACTTCACAGGTTGGTTGCAACATGGAATGTGAAAGTACATCAATGAAATTTTTTATAGCCTTTACATTAAAATCTCTTTCACATTAAAATCCATTCATTTATCTGGCCCTTGGAATTATTTTTTTAATTCGTACATAATTTTGTTATGTCATGCATTGGTCAGTTGGAAAATCATTCACTGTTTATTAGTTAAGCAGATTTTCCCAAAGCTGACACCTTTTATTGAACGACAACAAAAATCACTTTTGTTATTATTACCACCAATTTACTCAGACAAGTTTTTAAATATTAGGGGATTATCAAACATACAGTGGTTGAAATGAGTTATAATTCTCTAATTGTCACTGAGGAGTTCAGATTTTATCATCACAACAAATATTGTTAGATTTCCTTGAGAATAATAAGCTTCATTCATTAATTTTAGGAAACTATTATAAATCTGTGAATAAGCTCCCATCAGTGTCCTTTTTGTACCGTACATTGGAAGAGTAAGAGTTGTCTTGGGCTACACATTCTATTCTACATTAAATAGAATAGATTAAATTTCTCCTGTCTAGTCTAAGTGGTGGTGTAACTGAATCACTGGTTAGTAGGAGGGAATCCTAGACTTACCATTATTCAAGTACTTACAGGCGTGAGTGGCTAAAGGCAGTTGTCCCACCTTTTGGGTTTGGTCCCTAAGTTGCTCCTCACTCAGGCCCTTTTCTATTGCCCTCAGATTATAACTGATTTATCAGGCCTCTCCAGCCGCTCATCCCACCCTCTTCTCAACAGTGGAAAGGGCTACTTTTATCTGCTTTAGTTTTGGTGTTTTTTTTGTTGTTGCTTGTTTATGTTGTTGTTGTTTTATTCTTCTTTGTAATCTTCTCCTGTTACTTCCATAAAATCAACAGTCCTGTGTTGGATGTGGCAAGGGATAGAGCATGTCTTAGAGGTTGTTTTCACAAATATAAATAGCAAAGTGTTAGCATGTGTGGTCCTGGGCTTCCCCATGCCTTCTGGAAGTTTCTGAATGTCCCTCCTTGAGCTGCTGTGGTTTGTCATCAATGCATATTTATGTTTATAGGGGATACAGGGACCCTGTAGCTGATCAACTTGTTATTTCTTTCCCCCCTCACAAGTTTTTCTTTATAATTATTCATGTTTTTTTTTCCTTCTACTTCTAAGTGAAGGGTTTTTAATCAGTCCTGGTATTGCTATTTTAAAGAGACATTTGGAAATGTCATGGTAGTGTGTCACAGGATTGAGAAATGTTATTGACAAGTACTGCCCAGAAGCCAGAAATGCTAAATGTCTTTTAATTTAGGGGCAGTAATGAATTGTCATTCCCCAAAGGTTAATGGCAGTGTTACGATAAACAGTACTCTAGAAATACATTCCTTAGACCCTAGGAAAGAAAGCCTCACAGATTAGCCATGGTCTCTATAACCAAGACAACTCTAATTACTCAAGGCTTCTCACAACCCTCTAGATGAATGCTTTCGGCTGACTTCAAGGAAAGAAAGTCACAGACTACAAAAATGAAAACTGTTATGATCATGATATAAAATATGTAGAGACATAATTTTTATACTATCATTATGTGGGGATGACATATTAAGTACAAAAAATGATATATAAATATATACACATATATATTTAAAATAGACAATAAAATAACATTGTTTCATTGTGATGATTGTTGAGAAGGTGCAGATTTGGACTTGCATATAGATAGACCTTGGCACACATTATAGGCATGGCTTATCATGGGTGCTATACAGATGATCTCTAAAGGTTTCTGAGAAACTCCGTCAAAACATGAGATTACTTTAATATCTTTGGTCAGCTGTCTCATGATAGAATACCATGAACAGTCTCTTTGCCAGTTGCTAGCTTTACATCTAAAAGAGCAAACACAACCAAGATTCACTGTTCTTAGAATGTCTTTGAAATGTTTCTTTATATATTTCCCTGTATTTATTCAATCTGGTTTTTACCTTTATTAACTCAGCTTATCAACTGACTCCTTCGCATGTGAGAAAACAGTTTATTTGGAAAAATAACTAAATGAGGTGCAAATAATTAAATGTCCCTTAGTTATTTTTTGATACTGTTTTATCAGTATATTCTAAGCCTTACATCTTTCATACGTATGATAGATACATTTTTAAACATATGTATTATATGCATAGTAGTCAGACAAAATTCCTAGAATACTATTGATAAACTTTAAATTTTAGAAGCAGAATTTTCTAAACTTTCATAATGTTTATTCTTTAAGTCAATGTATAATATTAAAATAATACAGATTAATTATTTTTCACTAGAATGTGATATTTGCAAAAGTAGAACTTCCCCATTACTATCCTACTATTTACATTTATTTAATTTTGTCACAATGTTTTTTCTTATAAATACATTTAGTAGCAAGCATATATTATGTCTGATGAAAACATTATGTTTAAATTGATTTTTTTTTTAGTACAGAAAACTAAAGGAGTAGCTTGATGGGTATTTCTTGAGCTGTGAAATAATAATGGAATGATTCTGAGTCAATGGAACCTTTGAAGAGGTTTTAATTTCAGAAAATGGCAATTATACATGAATTGCCACACAAGTTACAAAAATATGACAACACCCTGTATACACTCTAGATGTGTTCTGTTTCCCACCATGCTGGAAATGAATTAACTTTTCATCAACATCAATATCATAATAGAACGTCATGCTAGAATTAGAATTTTTATATTGTGATATGTTTGTTTTTATGTAACATTACATTGAAAATATGAATAGTCTTTGCTAGAGGTTGAATTATTTTTGAAGTTTGTTTTACATTAATAATGTGTTTTCTTTTTTGTTTTCTGTATGCCCAATTTTATTTACTATTACTGTTCATTCTCTTTTACTTTAATGAAGATATAATAAATTTTGAATAGATTGGTGCAATTTGTGGTTCCAAGATACTGATACCCATATAGATTAATAGGTTTTTAGTGATCTCTGAAATTATAAAATATAGTTTAAGTTATTCCTAAGGAATGTAGACGTAGAACTCTTAATACATTATTCCCCCAACACTTGTTCAGTAACAGGCAATGAAGGAAAGACAATAGACAACTGAATCAGAAAAATCTTTCAAAAATTATCAAAAAGTTAACTATCATCTGGCGATGTTTTTGTGTATTTAATAGAGGACAACCACCAGGCTAAATGGGTGGCTGACATGGTTAAAAGATGAGGTCTTAGGGAGGCTGGCATGATTAGGTTGCTAAGAAACAGCATTTGAGAAAAAGCAGTTCTATGACGCATTCATCTATGAAACAGGTGGACTAGGAGTGTTTTGTCTAAAGCCAAGAGAAAAGAAAACAGCAGAGCCACAGTAGTGAGGCATGTAAATTAGGACACCCCATTTATTTATGTATTTATTTTTTGGTGGTGGTAAAAGCTTGATGTGTTTATGGGGATTGGAATATTTGAGAATTACCTGAGGTAATGCATGTATGAAGTGTTTTAAAAGTCATATGAGTTTTATTGATTGATCGATTTTTCCTGGTCATAAAACACAAATGTACTATTAGTGTGTAGTGACTGTTATTTGTGTGTTTGAGGAAAAAAATGAAGCAGTAAATTCACAACAGTTATTTCACTCTGGAGCACATTGTAGATACATAAGGAATTCATTTTCATCAGGATTTCAACCCATATTCCAGAGTCTGTCTTTCTACAAAATTGATTCTTAGACACAAAAAGAGCCAGCTGGCCTCTGATGACGGTGGACCTGGCACGCTCCACTGCTGTTCTTTCTAAGCACCTGTCGCATCTTTGTATGGCCTGAAACTCTGCTGGAGCTAATTCATGCTTTGGCTTTTGCTGGCTATGCTCCACTTCACCATGGATATCAGGTGTTGGGGCATCCTTACCTCTCGCATCCTTTTCATAGCCTTAATTCAGAAGGGTTTGAAGGTAAATCAGAGCTGCCTGTCTTCTCATTGTAGGAGTAGATTGTCTTATTGATGAGGGTTCTTCTCCGTATGTTGAACGTGTTTGGCTAAGACAGTCCTTCCTCCTCGTTTTGGCGGTCAGTAGTATGAGGTGGACGTACTTTGGGGTCAACCTTTACTATCGACATTTCCAGTCTTCTGAAACTCTTTTATAAAAGATATATATTTTTAAATCAAATGTGTCTGCACTAAAGAAAATAAAAGAGCGTTGTTTCTTCTCCATCATGTTTTTCAAATCCATCCACTCCTCTACTTTCTCAGTAGTCTGAGATATTAACCCCTGATGTCCATTAAATGCTTCTTGCTCCCACTCTTGATTTCTATCAAATTCCCATAGACTCCATCATAGGATTTGAACAATTTAAATCATGTCTCACTCATCCCTACTTAAGAGACTTTGCCCAGAATGTTGTAAAGATAAGTCATCTCTCCTTGGTAGTGAGACTTTACCTAGAATGTTGCAAAGGCAAGTCTTCTCTCCCTGGAAGTGTTTTTCTTCTGGTTTAGATAATCTCTAAGAGTCTTTAGACATAGGACTCATATTACATCAATTATAAAAGAATGCATCTATAAACTCAGCCCAATCCTTTTTTAATGCTTAGAATTACTGAGAAAAACGTTTCTGGATATTTGCTTCAAACATATTCACTCCATTATGATTTCAGTTACTCTAAATTTTATAACATATTAGATTTAATCAGACCATTAGCAAGACATTAATTGGAATCAAGCTGGTTTGATATAGAAAGTTTTTTTTTCTTAATGAGCTATTTTTTGGTGAATCTATGCTGGTCTATGCTCATGGACCTTATAAGAAAGAGCCCTCACAGTTTATTATTGTATTTACTGGAAAGAAGTTGTTGAGCATAATGCCATTCTATTACCCAGTGTTCTTTTCTCCACAAAGATCTCCAGGACAAAACTCTCTGCCCTCTCAGATAGAAGAATAACTTCTATCAATGGATTTTATTTTAATGTATGGGCTTTCGATAGAAAGACTACATAATCATTTGTAGCCACAAAACTAGAAAATGTACTGGAACCAAATTCTGAAAGCGGCCTCACTCCCACAGATTGCCTTCCACCTAGATCTCGCTTATTTTCCTAAACTTTATTTTTCTTTTGTTTTATTTTTCATCTGCTTAAGCAATAGGAAATCATTTGGGAAAATGTGAAATGTAGTGAAATTAAAAAGCAAGATGCCGAGCTGCTTTTCCTGGTGAGTATTATGTCCTATTACAAAGCTTAAAGAACACCTACAGGTAGGAAACTAAATGAGAAATATAAGAAAATGCATCTTCATTGGAGTAGGCAGTGTATCAATTATTATTCTCCTCTTGTTGCATATTTCAACTTGTCTGTGTCATAAATTAATTTCCATTTCTCTTGTTTTACTTTCTCAAACTATACCCATAGGAAATCTGACTTGTTATGTTAGTGAAGATTAAACTGTGTCTTATACTCCTTTATATTCAGTCAATTATGATGAATGTTTGTTATTTCTATAGACTTTCTTGAAATTAACGGTAACTAACTACATGTTCTAAGAAGTATCATAGAGATAATTAATTTTTCAATTTATATCCATAATTAAGACTTCCATCCAACGTTAGGGATTCTTAGTTTCTCAGTTTATGAGTTACAAATTTTAGTTATATACATCATATGTAATTCAGCCTTAAATCATTTGGAATGTGAAAGTATTACATTAAAAACATGAATAGTTAGGGTCCACGTTACTAAATTACTTCTAGAAATCTCCCTTAATTTATCAATTAGACATCTGCCATGTAAAAGTTTTAGTAGGTCTGTAGGCACAAAAATTCCACTAGAAGTTCTCTTTAGCTACAGCATATTGAATATTCATCTTTAATGATAAAAACACCCTTTCAAAGTTCCATTAATTGTGTCTAATATCCGACTAGATAACCACAAAGGAAACAACTGCCAATGAATGAGGTGAGATAAATTTGTCTTTATTCTAAATGTCAACAAATGGAAAAATATATCATGCTCATGGTTGGGAAGAATCAACATTGTTAAAATGTCCACACTGCCCAAAGCAATATACAATTTTAATGCAATTCCTATTAAAGCTCCATTGTCATATTTTATCTTTTTTTTTTTTTTTGAGACAGAGGCTCAAGCTGTCACCCTGGAGAGAGTGCTGTGGCATCACAGCTCACAGCAACCTCCAATTCCTGGGCTCAAGCGGGTCTCTCGCCTCTGCCTCCCCAGTAGCTGGGACTACAGGCGCCCGCCACAATGCCCGGCCATTTTTTGGTTGCAGCTGTCATTGTTGTTTGGCAGGCCCCGGCTGGATGCCAACTCACCAGCTCAGGTGTATGTGGCTGGTGCCCTACCCTGGTGAGCCACAGGCGCGGAGCCTCTTTAGGCCTTTCTTGACAGCCTTCAGGTCATGCGCCAGCTTTTCAGCAGTCTCTGGTGTGATAGGTTTGTTTGTTCTTGGCAAGTTTCTCAATAGTAAAGGATCATTTTCTGAGATCAATTTGGGTCCCAACAAGTAAGAAAGGAGTCTTTGGACAATGGTGATTTAACTCAGGCACCCACTTTTCTTTCACATTTTCAAATGAGGACAGAGAGACTACTGAAAAGCAGACTAGAAATATTTCTGTTTGTGGCTAACTGAGAGGTCTCAATCTGTCATAATCCTCTTGCTCTGCGGTATCAAAAAGTCCAAGAGTAGGGTGGCACCTGTGGCTCATTGAATATGGGCGCCGGCCCCATATACCGAAGGTGGTGGGTTCAAACCCAGCCTCAGCTGAACTACAAAAACAGAAAAATAGCTGGGCATTGTGGCAGGCACCTGTAGTTCCAGCTACCCAGGAGGCTGAGGCAAGAGGATCCCTTAAGTCCAGGAGTTGGAGGTTGCTATGAGCAGGGTGACGCCACCGCACTCTATAAAGGGCAATAAAGTGAGACTCTGTCTCTACAAAAAAAAAAAAAAAAAAAAGTCCAAGAGTATATGGCTCTCCACCAATCATAACCGACTGCATAGTTGTCAAAAACAGTCGGAACTGGGCAGCTCCTATGGCTCATCGAGTAGGGTGCTGGCCCCATATACATATGAAGGTGGCAGGTTCAAACCCAGCCTTGGCTGGACTGCAAAACAGAAAAATAGCTGGGCGTTGTAGTGGGCTCCTGTGGTCCCAGCTACTTGGGAGGCTGAGGCAAGAGAATCGGCTATGCCCAGGAGTTTGAGGTTGCTGTGAGCTGAGATGCCACAGCACTCCACAGAGGGCGAAGGTGAGATTCTGTCTCTACAAAAAAAAAAGTCTGAACATATTCAGATGGAAATTTGTTTGTTGTGTAGGATATCAGGAGACATGTTATACCAGTAGCATCATTGCTTACCACAAGGCACTTAATTGTCTGCATTGCTAAAATAGTTTTATATCTACTTAAAATATTTCAAATCTGGCTCTGTGCCTGTGGCTCAAGCAGCTAAGGTGCCAGCCACGTATACCTGAGCTGGCAGGTTTGAATCCAGCCCAGGCCCGCCAAACAACAATGATGGCTGCAACCAAAAAATGGCCGGGTGTTGTGGCGGGTGCCGGTAGTCCCAGCTACTTGGGAGGTGGAGGCAGGAGACTCACTTGAGCCCAGGAATTGGAGGTTGCTGTGAGCTGTGATGCCACAGCACTCTATCCAGGGTGACAGCTTGAGGCTCTGTCT
>CAUYON010046659.1:0-14611 GCA_963573935.1 Arctocebus calabarensis
GCCCGGTCTCGGTTGCCGCAGGAAGGAACCAGGCGTGATGCGGATTTAAAGTACAAGCTTGCAGGAGGCGGGCTCACCTTTGTTGCAGGGTAGCCCCGAGCCCCCTCTGCAATGGCTATTTATTAAGGTTATACACAACAGGTGTGGAGAGTTCAGGTAGTTACATACAAGGGCTGCCTGCTTAAGTTTTGCCACATGCTCTCCTCACGTGTTCTTTCCCCACAACCTTAATGAAGAACTACTAAGCATCAATGTTTAACACATGCTTACTAGTGAGTGACCAACCTTATCTCATTCCAGACACTGAGTTACTTGGGGGATTGCCCCCAAGTCAGGAAACATCTCTAGGCTTGCCAGGAGACTGTCCTGTTCTCAGCGTTTCCTTTTAATGTGATAAGAATCAGTAACTGTTCTTGGCAAGCATGGTGCCCAGTCCTCTACAGGAAGTGAACCCTGAGACATGTCAGTCCAAGCCTATGGGAATAATGCCATGAAGAAAGTGGCAGTGTACAAAGGATTAAACGTTCTTCTAGAGAGGGAGAAAACATCACTGATGAAGAGATGTGGTAGCTAGTAATGAGCAGAACTGATGGAAAATTTGTAAAAATTCATCAACTTCTGCATCAAAATCACCGACTGACTGTGAGAAGCATAGCAGACCAACATGGTCATTTTACTTCATGTTTTACCCTGTGTTTATTAGGAATTTTTCTTCTCTCTGTGTTGATTCTCTTTGGTATACAATGTCTCTTTTATCTCGTAATCAATAATATAAGCCTATTAATTTTCTTTTAGTGTTTGCTGGGTTATGCTTTTAATCTTTTTACTTTATCACTATCTTTTTAAATATTTAAACTACAAGTATTTGGGTGCAGGAGCAATAGCTCACTCCTGTAATCCTCACTCTGTGGGGCAAAGATTGGCAGATTGCTTGAGCTCAGGAGTTTGAAAATTAGCCCGAGGAAGAAGAAGACCTTGTCTCTCTTAAAAATTAGAAAAACTTAGCTGTGTGTTGTGGCACATTCCAGTAGTCCTAGCAAAAAGAGGCAAAAAGATCGCTAAAGCCCAGGAGTCTGAGGTTGCTGTGAGCTATGACGCCATAACACTCTACCCAGAGGAACAGGCTAAGACTGTTTCTAAATAAACAAATAAATAAATAAAATGCAAGCATTGTAAACAGCATATAGATAAGCCTTGCTTTCTGATTATTACACAAAATATCTGCATGTTATTGAAGTGAATAGTCCATTTGAGTATAAAGTAATAATTGATATTATTCTATCTAGCTCTATCATCTTTCTTTTATACTTGTCTCTTTGCTTGTTATTTCTTATTTTTTGTTCCTTCCTGCTTCTTGTGAGATTGGTAGAATCTACTCTAATTGTTCCATTCAGTCTCCTATTGGTTTTACCACCTTGTTTGTGTATGTTTCTTTAGGTGCTTTTGGAGAGGGGGGGAAAGGAGGTTAGCAATCAAGTTGAAGTGAATCAAATCAATTTATAAATTCGTAGAAGAATAAGATAACAGATCTAAACAAACTGAAACACAGTAATTATTATTCACTTACTTTGTGTATATCCTGAATTGTTCTTCGCTCCTGTGCAGCTAAGATCAACAACAATCGCCTCTCCAGAGGCACATGTGGTGGCAGCACATTCAGTGGCTTCGCAGTCCTCCCCTCCTTTCACATTTATTCTTTCTCTCCTATTCTTTTGTCTCCGGATGCTTCAACTTTTGCATTTTTCATTGCCACTGCTAAGCTTTTCTGAGCTTCCTAGGTAGACAAAGTTGTCCTCCTGACATGTTTGCCAGCTGCCATGGCTCATACTGCAATTTAAGCCTCTGTTGCACACTATTGTAAATCCAGATCATGAAAGCCACACACGTCTCACAAATATTATGACGCTGATAACTGTCTAGATAAATATTGTGCAGTCATAAAAGAGGAGATGATTTAGATGACAAAGACAGTTAACCTTGAAATTTCATTTCAGAATGATTTAGATGTGCCAAATATGGGAGTTTTGTTCAAGTTGATATTATATAAAACATCCAGATGCTTATAATGTTTAGGCTTTTAAGAACATAGTTGTAATTTGGAGAAAAAAATAATTTACTAATCCTACTATTCTAAACAAAAAGAATAAATTGAGTAAATTTTATTACCTACTTACTATATTTTGTGAAAATTTTGAAACATATGGGGCAGCACCTGTGGCTCAAAATAGTAGGGCACTGGCCCCCTACGCCAGAAGTGGTGGGTTCAAACCCAGTCCCGGCCAAAAACTGCAAAAAAAAAAAAAATTGATACATATTATTTAAATAAAATATGCACATATATACAAGTAGACATATCACAAGCATTTCTTCATCAAAAGCCTAAAAATACCATTTTCAATGTTTTTAACTTTTGAAAATTTTATATTAAATATGTACATTTGTACCTTATTTTTCAGTAAAATCTACATTATAAAGAATTCCATGTTAATCATGTTAATTTAAAAATCTCAATGTTCTCATGAAGTCATTCTACTGTGTTCTTGTTTTTGCTGATGGTTTACAGTGGGATTTAATTACAATTAATAGAAAAAATGGTCATAAAAATCACATTGACTAACTTTTTCATAGCTCCGACTATATGCTAAGTGATCAACATATACTAACTCATTTAATCTGAACAATTGCCCTATCAGATTTTTTATTATATAATATTATACATTTGTAATACAAATATAAAAATAATGATATAGCTAAAATTTTTTTATTATTTTTCTATATGTTTAGACAATGAAGGCAAAGATGAGAAGAGTGAAATAAAATAATCAGGACAACTCAGTAAGGGGAACAGCTGGCGTTCAAATGTAGTTTTGCAAACAGCTACAGAAATATTTCTTGTAATACCTCATCATATCTAGCACTATGCAAGTGATAGGAAAATGAAGATAAATTTTTAGTTGCAACTAACAGGTAGAAGATTATTCTTTCCTATCATTTCATTCTCTTGGTTGTACTATTGAGAACAACGTAGAAACAGAAGAATTCTGATTGCTGTGGAAAGAAAGCAGTTGCATTTAAGAATAATGAGACAGCTTTCAGTCATTCCTTTGAGTAATAGACAAGCTGAAAAACTGCGTGTTCCCAGTTATAAACAAAAACTTGGAAATAAGGATGCTACAAGAATTATTTCTCCTTCTTCACCAGACAAGGAAACACTGAAGATCAAAAGCAGAGAAGAAGAAACACTACTAACATAAATATGCTTTTTACCATTATTTCTTAAGGAACAAAATACTGATTTTAGAAGCCACCACATATATATTCTTTATAGTAATTACCCATATAAGTATGCACATACTAATTAGATCTATGTTAAATCTTAGTATTTTGTATACTTCTGCACATACTTTTTTAACAATAACTAAATTCATTTCAGTTCTAAATATTCTGTGCATTTTGTGGGGAAGTCAGGAATAAGAGAAGGACCATGCCTTTGAAGTAGAATGGAGGTACTCTCATCTACGCTATAAAGTACCACTGTTGTGAGAAAATAAAAGGATGGGATGTCAGGCAATATAGTATGAGATTTTTCTCTAAGAAGAATGGTAAAGAAGATTACATAAATCATACTGGCATATATGTTCAATTATAAGAAATGTAAATATGAAACATGACTTGATCACTTAAATAAAACTTAGAACAATACAGAAAAGAAAATGTATTTATTTGATTTTGACTTTAAATCACGTTTGTCTTACATTTTCAAAAATGAAATTCAGCTACAATGATAGGTGAGTGGTTTTAAAAATGAAAAAACAAATGTAAAATTAAGAGCAAACATACAGATAAATTTAATTCCATATTAATTGGTAACACGAACATATGTAATACCTATTTCAAATAATTTTAAAACAGTTCTATCACAGTATAGAAATAATAATTTATGTCCAAGAACAAAATTACAAAGGCATTTTAACTTCATTCATCAGGTTTATTGTTAGTAATAATTTTGATGTAATTTTAAAGTAATTAAATATATTATTGGAACTCTATGGGATATTTATCCATTTATTTAAAACAATTATTCCATAATATATATTATAAGATAAAGAAACTCATTAAATTAATGTTATTGGTAAATGGTTATATAGTATAAAAATATTAAATAATAACAATAAAAACCTTCTTCGTGAATTTGAATTGTAAAAAAGAACAGTAAATTATAATTTAAAATATATATTTTATATATACACTGATATATGTTTCATTATATATTACAGTATTTTCAGTATAATTTTACACTACAATAATGTAGAAATAATGGCTACCTCAGAATATGTAAGCAGAGCACTCAGACTTTGGTTAAAATCCACTCATCAATATAATAACGAGGTCATAACTACAGAAATAGCTGTTTCTTTGACTAAGAAGAGGGAAAGGAGAAAAGAAAATTTAAAAGTATATGGCAGCCTCATCAAATAAAGGTGTTCCTATCAAAAGAATACAGGAGTAAGGGTGACAATTTGTGTGGGAAAATATCATTATAAGAAATTAAAATAAATAACATTTTTATCAATATAAAATTGTTTTGCTCTTTTCAGTATTATACATCTTAACATCTTCATTAATTTTTCCAATATAAATAATATATCAACTTAAATTTCCTTAACACAGATTTGCTATATCTTTCTATTCTTTTTACTTTTCAATTTTCTGTACATTTTACATTGAAAACTCTCTCTAGTCAAAAAGATATAGCCTTTAAGGCTGCATAGTATTCCATGGTATACATGTACCACAATTTACTAATCCATTCCTGGGTCGATGGACATTTGGGCTTCTTCCACGACTTAGCAATTTTTTGGAAAATAATCTCATGAAAAATTCAGGTATTTCTTCCCTTTTAGAAAATTCATATACTGAACATGAATTTCCTATGCTATATTTTAAATCTATGTCTTTCACTCCTGCTTTTGCTATGTTTTTTATATTCTCGAAGAGTTGTTTACTTCACAGCTTTCTCTTTTCTCAAGGCATAGGTTCCTTTGATCCTAAGAGAGGTTGCATTTTCTTTTTAAAATCTCTTTTATGGACTGTTGCTCAGATATACTTCCTATCCAACTCTTATGTTAAACGGTATTTCCTCAAACTATTATAATTGTGGGACTTAAAATATAAATTATATTGACCTTATTATGCCCCAGATCTTTTGCATTGCACTGAGAACACTTTTTGTTACAAGGGACCGAAAGTTAACCCCGCCCCTCAAAAAGGATGTATTGGCTCGTGTAATTGGAAAGCCCAAGAGTGCATCTTAGGGAAAGACTGCATCCAGACTGCGTTCCGTTTTCTCTATCTCTTGGTTTGTATTGCTTTATTCTCTCTCAGTTCCAGAGGCTTCAGACTCCTATCTCCCAGGAACGTAATTACAATGTAGGAAACACCAAAGAATTCTCTCCCAGTGTCTGTATCTCAATTTCAAGTACTGTGTGCCTCCTCTGATGACTGGCATTTCCAGCACTAACACTTAGAGCTCGGGAGGAGTTTCTCAAATGAATCTGAAGAAAGGAGCTGGGGAATTAGGCAGGAAAGAAAGAACAATTCCCATAATTTGCTATATCACTGTTTTCCCACTTTATAGTGAAGCAACTTCTTTTTGTTGTTGTTTATTACGGATACATTAGTGCTCCTGTTCAACCCCATGAAAGTATTTAAATCACTTTATGTACGGCCTCGTTGTCTCATTTTGGCTATCCAACATTGGCATCCCTTTCCATTAAAGAATTTCGTCGGTGCCACTGTGGTGCCCCGTCCCTGCGCGAATAAAACAGTCGGGACACGGATTACAAGTACGTGCTTGCAAGAGGTGCAGGGGAGCCCTGCGTAACCTCTGTGGTGGCCTTTTATTGAAGCGTTACACAACAGGTGTGCGGGGCCCGCGTACTAGGATCATGTGCTTGAGGGCTACTCGGCGCTCCTTCCCACGGGCTCGACTCCCGCCCTGTTACCCCACAAGGGTCCAAGGTTCAACTATCTCATTAACGCATGCAGTTGCTTGAGGGCTTGTCTCCGGGCTGCAAAGCAGCTCCGTGCCCGCGGGGAGATTGTCCTGCTCCCAGCGCCTCCCCGAAGAACCGATGACCGCTTCTGCAAGCCTGGTGCTCGTCTCCTGCAGAATTTGTTCCTGAGAGCCTTGGTGAGAAGGCAGGACACATCTACCCCCACAGAAGTTGAAAATATGGATGCTTTTTTCTCAAGTTCTGGCAGGCCACCTAAGTTTTGCTGTCTTTTTCCTGGGGCTTTCATATAGAACATTGAAAGAGAAGTAAAGAAGCAGGAATAATTAGAATTCATTGTTATGGCAGCAGAAACATCCAGGGTTCCACCCCTGTAGCGGCACCCTTGTCTAGAGCAGCAGCAAGGCATCGTTAAACAACACTTCTTCTTGGGGCCACCCAGCACTCCTTTCTCTCAATCTATGAGCCTGTTTTTTTAGCTCATGCGAACTATACAATATGCCACATCCAGAGTAATTTTCTTTTGCACCCCAAACTACTAATTGATATATTCTGCTAATTTTTAGCCAAATTATTTTGAATAATTTTGATTTATTTTCTCTAAGATGCTAATGATTGGTGAATTTAAGTAAGATTCTCTTTTCATCTTAATGTATTTAACAGCTTAAAATTCTAGAGTTTATTCTTTTTTGCTGCCCTCAGTAGAGTTCTATGGCATCACAGCTCACAGCAACCTCCAGTTCCTGGGCTTAGGCGATTCTCTTGCCTCAGCCTCCCGCCACTACGCCGGGCTATTTTTTGTTGCAGCGTGGCCAGCAGCTGCGTTCGAACCCACCACCCTTGGTATATGGGGCCGGCTCCCTACCCACTGAGCCACAAGCGCTGCTCTAGAGTTTATTCTTATATGGCACCCTTTTTATATTGCCCTTGAACCACTTGCAGTGACCTACCTCTGTGACTCAGTTCAGAAACAATCATTGCCTTCATTTTGCCATTATCCATTTCATGCTCTTGCCTAAAATCTACTTTTCTTCTTTGCTGTCTTTCTCATTTTCATCTGAGTTGTATCTTTCTGCTGTAATTTTAATCTGAAAGTTCTTCGTATTTCTTTTCTGGAAATGTTTCTGTGTCAGTTTGGTTTAGGTGGAGGGAGCTTCATGTAACAAAGAAACCATAAGAACAGTAGTTTAACAAGATACAAATTTATTTCTTGCCATATAGAGTGAGTCTGGTGTTAGTTATTCCAGGGATGGCATGGCAGCTTCATGGTCTGGTGGGGCAGTCCAATTTATTTAGGTCATCATCTCTAGGGTCTTTTTCCGCCTGGTTCAGCCCGAGTTCCTCCATCATAATCTTGTTCAAGCCGCAAGACTAAGAGAAGGGAAATTGTTCTTCATTTTCTTTTTAAGAAGACTTCCAAAAAATTTCCATATTACACTACCACATATTTGTCATTGGTCAAAACAAATTTAACTGCAAGGGAAGCACTGTGCCTAGCTAATAATCAGTGTTCATTTCCTAAAGGAGAAGGACAGAACAAATGGGAGGTAATTAGCTGTCTCCTCCACAATTTCTACTTCCTTTGCTTATCTCTAGGTAATTTTTCATCTTTCTAGATAAAACATAGTTGATGTTCTATGACTACTTCATACACTTTTTTGTTCAACTAATTAGTAAAAATTTGGAAGAAAAATAGTAGTCCTAAAGTAATACAAATTTTATTTTCTGTAATTATACTGTTTACACTCATTCCAGATGCCTGAATAGAGCAGTTTTCTTACAAAAAATTCCCATTAATTCAGTTATTTGCAAGATATGATGACTTCAAAATGAGTTATTACTTATAAAAGGAATGCATACTTTAAAAGTAAACTAATATTACTTACAGATTGTAATGTGAAAACAAAATATGGAAGCTCCCTAAGACTTTCCTGAAACTCCAAATTCATGAGGAATGTATGGAATAAAGTGGTGTCTGGGTTCACTTCCTGATAATTTTGCTCCTACACATGTTATATGACAATCTGGGGCCAGGCATGGTTGCTCATCCCTGTAATCCTAACACTCTGGGAGGCTACAGGAGATGGATTGCTTGAGCTCAGGAGTTTACAGGCCAGCCTGAGCAAGAGTGAGACTCTTGTCTCTACTAAAAAAATAGGAAAATTAGCTGGGCATTGTGGTGGGTATCGGCCAGCTACTTGGGAAGCTGAAGCAGGCAGAGCACTTGAGCCAAGAATTTGAAGTTGCTGTGAGCTATGAAGATGCCTTGGCACTCTACCCAGGGTGGCAGAGTGACACTCTGTCTCAAAAATAATAATAAAATGACAATCTGAATTAGAAACATTGTCATGGACATATGTTTCAAAATTTCTTTTTTTTTTTTAAGAAATAATTTTGAACATTCAGAGAGATTTGTAAAATAGTGGTTTCCTTACCCAGTTTCTCCTAATGTTAACGTGTTATATGAAATTTTATATAACAGAGCAATCATTAGAATCAGGCAATTAACAATTGCACATATAAATGCTGTTAACTAATCTATAGATCTTATTTGTATTTCATCAGTTCCCCACTGATGTCCTTTTTCTCATTCAAGATCCAGTCTAGGATCCCAGATATTTTACTTAGTTGTCATGTTTCCTTAAAAGTTCCCTCCAATCTGTGACAGTTCCTTCTTCATTCAATGCCCTTGATCCTTTTGGAGAATTGGTGGCCAGTTATGTTTGAGAATGACCCTTACTTTGGGTTTGTCCGATATTTTCTCATGATGAGATCATGCTCATTCACATGGTCCTGTGAATCAGATCTCAGGATTATGTGGTATTTTGGCAAGAATATCACAGAATTACATTTGTGCCCTTATTAGGACATCAGATCAGGATATTATTATTGGTGATGTCAAATTCAGTTACTTGATTATAGTGTTTACCAGGTTTTTTCACTACAAAAGTTACTATTTTTCTCTTTATAATAAAAAATTATTTTGTAGAGAAATCCTTTGTTTTGACTGTCATCTACTACTTTTAGTATCATAGATTATTCTTACCTACAGCAGTTATTATTTTGGCGTTTGCTATAGTCATGAGTATTCTTTACATATCTATTGAACACAGAAAATTGTGTGCTCTGATTAAAAACAATCCTCTGTAAATGTGAACTCCTTCAGAAATTCTTTTGATCAGTAGATTAAAGATATGTCTGAGAAATTCTGTTGAAGTTACAAGAAAAATTATGCTTAAATGTTAAATTATTCATGACATTTTCTATTTCAGTTTAGAAGAGCACAGTTACATGACCCAGCTATTCATTTGAGGATGACTCTGGATACTCAGTATAATTCTTGATGGGTCCAAAAAACTTGTGTTTTCTCTTAGTTGTAATCTCATTTTTCTCTTTGTGCAGAATAAACTTTCTTAACTCCTAGCAAGGCATGGGAATATTATCTAGGTAACAATGAGTTAGAACTCCTTTAATCCCATTTTTAATGAAACATAACTCCCAGAATTCAAGGACTGTATTTCCATGTTGTACATCACAGTTCCTTGACATTAACATCTTGCTGTATCAGGTGTCTAAGTACCAATCAGAAGAGTAATGGATTATCAAAAAATACTAGATCTTTCACCCTCTCCACTGGTATTTTTTTCTGTTTTGAATTTAAAATATAATCTCCAATATCATACATGTTTGTGTCACGTAGATACCATGTGTTCTCTGCAGAAAACAGGTAGCACAGTTAATGGGGCCATTGAGCAAGCAGTTTAATGAAGTTTATTTCACCAGTGTGGATAGGATTAAAGGAAACAAATCAGGACTAGTGAAGCATCTAAACTTGCCACACCTATAAACCTGAAGGTGTAAAAGGAAGAAAGTTCACTAGAACCCAGGTAGTTTAGGAGAGTTTAGGAAAGTTGAGGCCATTGTAGAGGAATGCCCTTGCTACTGAGACTCAAATCTCGTTCTTCAACTCCTTGATCTACTTCTAGTGTCTTCCACTGGCTAAACCCAACTGCCAGCTAGAGAGACACACATAAATGATGTTGTCCTTAAAGGCGAGTCTCTAGAGTCACAGAGCAAAAGGAGAAGGAATCTGAAAGGGCAAATGGAGACTATCTAGCACATCATATTTCAGTAAAGGTACACTTTTTCTTTTATCTGTCCTCCTTCCTTTAGGTTATATGGCAGGTCCCTGAAGATTTTAAGGTTTGCAACTCATGAGGAAATTTCTGACATCTTGGGTGTTGGTTCTGAACAACCAAGAGTTGTTATCTCTGTTGCACTGATATATTTATTCAATTAAATTTTTTGACAAGAACCTGTATGTAACTGATGTTTTGATCTCCCAGTTAGTGATGTATATATTTTTAATAAATGTAAAATAACAGTAAAACTATGATGTCATGAAATGGAAATGATTTAGTATGTAGTAGACAGTTTTTTAATTTTTATCATTTTTTTGGTTACATATCTTCTATTCTCTGCTATAACATTATCATTTACAAACCTCTTTATAAGCCATTAGCTAAAGTAAGCTTGCACATACAAATAAATAAGTGGGTTTATATGAAAGGAAAGATATCAATTTTTTAAAATATATAAGCCTATATGTTTTTTAATATTTTTACACAATTTTATGCCTTCAAATAAATGAGTAGATTTGATCTGATAATTAAAAAAAAATTAGTTCTTTTCCCCCTAAATATACATACTATGAAAAGACTCAATAAACATAATAAAATACAAAAATTCACCAGAAAATAAGACAGTATATAGTGATTAATAATTGATTTTCAGGTAAAATAACTTAAATGTTTATGATCCAGTAAGGGAGTTCAAGCTTATTTATAACTAAATAGGAATAAAATTATCTAGAAAACATTATTTCTTCTTTGTTTTCATGTAATTTTCCCCATCTAGGTTCACAATAGTATCCTTAATTGATCTTTTGAATATAATTAAAAGTAAGTGATCAAAACTTGAAAGATCTAATATTAGAAACAAATATCTCACCATTTAAAGTTGTTTCTCAGTTAGAAAAGTGGTTTCCAACCAAAACTTATTTTTGTTTTTGTTTCCTCCTTGAAAATAATGCTCTTTAAAAAGTAAATTTGGTTTTTATTAATTTTGTTTTTAATATCTTTTAAAAAATTTAATAGCTGTTTTTGATGGTTTTCTTCTAAATTTTGAAGTGATTGAAATATTCATCTTGTAAATGCAGATTTCTACTCTTATTTTCTTATATTGCATTGAAGAAAATCTGGAAATAGCATTATGCTAACATAATTCCATGATACCACAAAACCCTGTTATGGCTGTTATTTAAACTCTTTTACAATGTCAGCATTAATCAGTTAATGCTAAATCTTAAGAACAACAGATGAGTATTTAAGACATTTAATAACTGAACTATTAAAGGATGAGAATTATGTGATTGACATTCTCATAATTTTTTTTTGAGAATTAACAACAGCCTAACTTGTTAACATTAACAGATGTGTTACTGTATTTAGTTTCTGTTTATAGAGGTTTTAACACCTATTTCCTTAAGTATGCTCATACCTATGTTGAAAACATAATATAACAGTACAGTAATGGTTCTATTAATATTGGAACTTTCAGTTAACTAGAAAAATTATTTCAGCATCATAATAATTAAGGGAAGACACCAAAAAAAAGTAGGCCAAAAGATAAAAGTAAATATTAGGTATCTTGGCCAGAAGCAGATCCCAAGGTTATAACCTAAAATCAGGACATTTTCTAAACATTTTTCTTCAGTTACATTTCTCTAAAATTGTAAATTATGCACAACTGTGTCCCTGAAGCACTATAAATCATGGAAAATCATTTTGTTGGATATAGTCTATTTCTTACAGCAGGATATATTCTGCTTCTTACTTCTTATTCTACTTCTTAAGGAAATTTTCCCCTAAATGTACAAAGTAAGTCTTATTGCCTTTCAGCTAATTAAAAAAATTCAACCAATTATTCTGAAGTTCTCTATTCATTGAGTAACACGTATTATACAGTTTAATTTTCTATTCAAGTTTTTATTGTACATTTCTACCTTTGCCACTAGATCTGAATTAGCCTTTGTTTTTTTGTTTAAGTAGGGGGGGTAGGAAGTTTGACATAATTGTTATAAACTGTAATATTAAGTTGTTGCAATTACATGAGACCTGCATATTATATTTTTGCTTGTCTGTATTACAAATATATATTACATGTATTATAAAATTTACAGAAGTATGTTATTTGAAAACTCCAATGGTGGCAATTTTAAGACATTTTTTTTTTTCTAATAATGGCCTACTACCTAAAACAGAACAGTCTTTCACAAGGTAACCAGGGAAATATACCAATTTTGACTTCATTACCATCCTATTGAATGACGGCATTCATTCTCTTTTTACATGTAAATCTCTTCATTCTATGATTCTTCAACACTTTATAGAATTCCAGCTTGCTTTTCACCTATTTCTTAACAGTTTAACATAGACGGCTGGATCAAGTCCATTGTTTGAATTGTATGAAGCTTAAAAAGCTCTGCAGTATTTTACTCTTTCCATTGTATCTGGCTTCCCTGAGTGCTCTGCTCATTGCGTTTTACTTGTACTCTCTGTTTTCTAAACCCATTTATGCCTATTCTTTCGGAAGGTACTTGTTGGTCTGGGAGCTCAAATTGACTTATCCCCATTCTATTTTCCTTAACTAAAAATGCACCATTAAGGTTGATTGAACTCTTTTTAAAGTACTTCATAAAAATTGAAAGACCATAAGAAAGTAGACTGGTAGTGTTTGTAAATACTTGTTTTAAGTCAAATTGATAGGAAGAAATAAGAAATAATTGGAAACTTTAATGTTATTGATTTTTTTTTTTAACAGATTAGTCTTTTTTGGTTGTTCTTTGAGAGACGCACTTGTAAAATATTCTGGGAGGGAGAGCAGAAGAAAAACTATGTTCTAATTACAGATGGAACAAATATTAGAGCCAAGTGGCTAAAATAATTGAAAAGAGTGTCTAGAAGAAAACTTATCTTTTACAATAAGCAAAATGTAAAACATTCAGTTCATCTTTAAAATCAACAGCTTTAAAATAACAGCACCTTAATTTTTTTCTGCTTAAAATAGTCATTGCTAATTTTATGGTTCACAAAAATAGTTAAGATTATCAATAAGCTTTTTTCCTATTTATGAAGTTTAAAAATAACTGCTGGCATGAAATAGTTTTAAACATGTGGAAGTTAATTTATGAAAATAAAGACCAGGTGAATTTTCTTTGTTAAAAATACTTAACAAATTTAATTATAACTTAACTTCAAAATATAATTCATTAAGAAAACAAAATGTGTTATTCTACTAGATTTTTTATTCAGAGCATATGGAATTTTTTTATTTTTAATGAGGAAAAATCTGTTTTAACTTTAAATTTAGCATTTCAGAATCACTGGTATCTTCTATGAAGAATGGCAATGTTGATGAACTGGCTTTTTGATTTACCTAAAAGAGAATATAGTTAAGGAAGGCCTAATAAAATACAAAAGACAAATAATTTGATTTGAGGTAATTAGCATTTTCAAAGCTACTTCTAAGCTCCTTTGACAATACTATTTTATTTGTAGCTTACAAAATTTCATGGATTTGCTATTAAATCATTTATATTAGTTTTAGGAAAAAATCCATCACTCAAATCAAATTTAATATGAAAAATGCATAAATTGAGTCTAAGAAATATCTCTTGAGTAGTTTACAAAACAATTTTATTCACAACTGAAAAAATGATAGTAGAATGATATAATTTAAATTTTTGTAAATAAAAATTTCTCGACACAAAACATTACTAATGAAATAGCCCTGTACATCTTGGTATCCTAGTTCTAAAAGGCAACTGAGAGTTTTACCCTTCTTGAGAGAAAGCGGGTTAGAAATTGAAGAGCTGGATGCTAAAGAGGAGAAACCTGGGCGAGCAGTTGGAGCGCGGGAAGCCCCAGCCGGCGGGAACGCTGTCCCGCTCGGGGAATCGGCCATGGTTCAGATCTGTCAGGTATTCCAGAAAGCCAGCGTACAAAGGGAAACGTACGGCGGCCAAATCCAAGACTGAAAAGAAGAGAAAGTCCCCGAGACTGTTACAAAACCAGTGGGTGGGGACCGATGCTGGTACCGGTGGTTAAACTTCACAAAATGTCCAGTTATTATCCCAACGAAGATGCCCCCAGAGCTGTTGCACCGCCGCAAACCCCAGCAGTGCGCACCCGAGAAAACTGCGATCTAGTCTCCCGGGACTGTTCTTGTCACCGTCCTGGGACAGTTCTCCTCACCCTCCCCAGGATCGTTCTCACCCTCCTGGGACAGTTCTCCTCACCCTCCCCAGGATCGTTCTCACCCTCCTGGGACAGTTCTCCTCATCCTCCCTGGGACTGTTCTTGTCACCCTCCCGGGGACCATTCTCCTCACCCTCACCAGGATCGTTCTCACCCTCCTGGGACAGTTCTCCTCATCCTCCCTGGGACTGTTCTCGTCGCCGTCCTGGGACAGTTCTCCTCATCCTCCCCAGGATCGTTCACACCCTCCTGGGACAGTTCTCCTCATCCTCCCTGGGA
>CAUYON010046661.1:0-23803 GCA_963573935.1 Arctocebus calabarensis
TAAATCGTAATTGTGTACATTGGTGCATTCATGGGGTACAGTGTGCTGACTTCATATACAATCTGAAATATTTTCATTGAACTATTTAACATAGCCTTCATGGCCTTTTAATCACTATATGAAGACATTTATATTCTACATTTAGTAATTTTCACTTGTACCCTTCTAAGATGCACCGTAAGTGTGATTCCACCGATTACCCTCCCTTCACCCATCCTCCCACCTCCCCTCCCCTCCCTTGCCCCTTTCCCCATTTCTTGGTCTATAACTGGGTTTTAGTCCTCATATGAAAGCTTCATAGTAGGGCTGAGTACATTGGATACTTTTACTTCCATTCTTGAGATACTTTGCTAAGAAGAATATGTTCCAGCTCCATCCATGTAAACATGAAAGAGGTAAAGTCTCCATCTTTGTTTAAGGCTGCATAGTATTCCATGGTATACATGTACCACAATTTATTAATCCATTCGTGGGTCAATGGGCACTTGGGCTTCTTCCACAACTTAGCAATTATGAATTTGGCTCAGTTCAATTTTTTTTTTAATTTCCATCTTAATTTCTTTCTTGACTTAGCAATCATTCAGCAGCAGGTTGTTAAATTTCCATGACTTTGTCTAGATGTGTTTCTCTTGAGATTAATTTCTAGTTTTATTCCACTGTGGTATGAGAAGATACATCCTATGCATGGTATGATTTGATTTTTTTTTTTTCAGTTTTGATCGGGGTCGGGCTTGAACCTGCAACCTCTGGCATATGGGGCCAGTGCCCTACTCCATGAGCCATAGGTATTGCCCTATTATTTGAGTTTTTAGAATTTTTTGAGACCTGTTTTGTGGCCTGAGATATGTGCAGTCTTATACAATGCCCCATGTGCTACTGAGAAGAATGTGTGATCATTTTTGTAAATGATGCTATGTCCATTCGATTTAGAGTTTGGTTAAAGTCCATTGTTTTTATAGTTTATGCTTTGATAATTTGTGAAGCTCTGACATTGGGGTGTTGAGGTCTTTAGGGATTTACTTTTTTTATTAGGTCTAATAAATTTGCTTTATCTATCTGTGAGCTCCTGTGTTAGATGCATATATATTTAGGACTCTATGCCTTCTTGTTGAATTATTCTGTTTATTATTATACAATGAGCCACTTTGTCCTTCTTTACATTTATTGACTTAAATTCAATTTTATCTGATATGAGAGTGGCTATACCTGCTCTCTTTTGATTTCCATTTGCATGGAGTATTTTTTCCCATACTTTCATGTTGAGTCTCTGTGCATCCTTGTGGTTTAGATGTGTTTCCTGAAGACAGTGGGTATTTGGGTTGTGTTTTTTCATCCATTCAACCATCTTATGTCTTTTGAGAGGAGCTTTTAGTCCATTAATATCAATTTCAATTGATAGCATTGATTTGTGAGATGCTGGTCTGTTCATCGTGTTGAGTCATACCTTATTGGTTTATTGTTCTATTGTTCACTTGTTCTATTGTTTTATAAGATTTGTGAGTTTAGGGTATTTTTTAGGTGGATTTACACTAGTAGGTATGCTGATTTGTGTTTAGTACTATTCTGAGTATTTCATGCAGGGAAGGTTTGGTCATGGCAAATTTCCTAAGTGTTTGCTTGTCTGGAAAATAAACTTAGTTTTGCAGCATACAAAATTCTAGGCTGGCATTTATTATACTTAAGTAAATTGACATGTGATTTGGAAAATAAATTGACTAAAAAGATGAGAGGAAAGACAAAGCCTCTTTTGACTACTGAAATGAGACAGGAAATTAAGAGTGCATGTGTTTATGAGAAGAGTGGTGGGAGGATTAGAGTCATGTTTTAACAGCCATAGCCCAAGGGTTTATATTAACAAATCCCTAGAGATGATGGGGTAGGAGTGGCTTGGGAGGGTTATGAGGTGGTGAGGTTACAAGCAAGCATTTGGGGAAAGGCGTCTTGAAGCACACCACCCCAGGTGAGAGGCAAACTTGTCCCATCAAAGTACCCTCCAAGAAGCATCTCCTGAGCTTTATTAATACTTGCCTCTGTGGTTGGGTTCTCTCCCATACATGTTTCCCTTGTGGCTTCAGTCAGCCTAGCTTTGGGGACTCTGCCTTAGGGGGATAAGACTCACTGAAGGGGAGAAAAGACTCCTAGATCTGGTTTCCATCTTTCACACATTCACTGAACCAGGAAGACCAAGGTAGACACTGAATGATGTTCAATAGTCAGTAGATGAAGGTGTGGCCATACTAGCTGAACTAATCAGGGATCAGCAAGGTGGGATCAATGACAGGGGCTTTGAAAACAAATACTATTATGAAACTAGACTTTAAAAAAGCCATCTTGTACACTGTCCTCTAGGTTTGATGCTTACGTTCACCCTAAAGCAAAGAAATTGGCTAAGTACAGCTTTGAACATATTGAGAGATAAGAATTTGTCCCATATGTTGCCAGAGACTGGCTATGTGCCAGCACATATGGTAGAAAGTGGGAATTTCTGGAAAAAAAATTTTTTCATGCAATAGATGCTATGACTAACAGATTCTTTTTTTTTTTTTACTTAAATCATAGCTGTGTACATCAATGCAATCATGGGGCACAAAGTGTTGGTTTCATATGCAATCTTAAATATTTTCATCGAACTGTTTAACATCGCCTTCATGGCATTTTCTGAGTTATTGTGTTAAGACCTTTATATTCTGCATTTAGTAAGTTTCACCTGTACCTTTCTAAGATGCATTCTAAAGGCATAGAAAGCAATTAGTTGAGTTCACAGTTCTATGCTTACTGTTCCAGATATTATCACTAGCAATAAATATTATTCCAGATATTATCAATTTTTGCATAGAGAAATATGCAAAAATTAATGAAGTACTATGTTTACTCTCAAAGATTTTAACAATTTATGAAAAAGAAAGATGTGGTTTAAAAAATAGTAATTCACTATGCTAAATGTAAATGTTATTAGGACATAGAAGAAGGAACAAATAACATCTTCTGGGGGGAGTTAGAAAAGATGTCTCTTAAAAGTTAGCATTTGGCCTGGTTTTGATGGATGAGAAGCAGTTCCCAGATGGAGAAAAGAACAAAAACCAGAAGCAAATTTTCAGGATGGGCAAAGGTACCAGAAATGGGACAAAGCAAGGATTTCTGTGTTAACATATCTGTGTCAATTGGAGAGGTGAATGTACAGTCTCTGCAGAATAAAAGAAATTCAAGAAGAGTCTTTTAAATACTAATTGCCTCTGAGTGAATTTAATATTCTAAATTACCAAACTCAAAAGTTTATTTCTCCTACAGAGCCTTTAGGTTTTGAAGGAATCGTAGAAGTTTAGTTGGTGGTGTGAGTTGGAAGGAAAATGGCTTAAATTTATTAGTTTGATTAAATAATACAATATTTAATGTGACAGCCATTATGGCAAGCATTAGCATGACTAAAATAAGCAAGAGACTATGGTTTGTCAGTATGACTGGAACTGGACAGACCTCCTCAAATGCAGTGTGATCTACATAGGGTTTAGATCATAGGTGTGACTGACAGTGCCTACCATTTTTTGCATTTAAAGTCACTTTATGCTTTTTGTTGTTCTTTTCCTTTCTTTTTTTTTTTTTTTTTTTTTGCATCTGTTTCACATTTTGCTTAAGAATAATTAGAATGGGCAATAATTCTTTTCATCTGTAATTTTACCAAAAAAAGGTTTGTATTCCTTACCTATACTTATAAATTTGGTTTTCTGAAAATACAGAATTTATACTTTCTCTTTATCACACTTATTTTTGAATATGCATTTTTACAAGAAATATATTCATCACCCCTCTCATTTTTTTATATCAGCACATCCACAAGGCAAATTCAAACCTTGATTTCTGAGCCTAAGGTCGGAATATTAAATTTCAGTTATTTTCTAAAAAATCTATATATGACAATATCACTCCTTATCAAACATTCTTCAGTGATGCCCCACACAATCTATTTAAATGAGGTCTGAAATTATTGGGTGACTTTCCAAGTGCCTTTCCATACAGGGAAATGTGTTTCCCTAACTCACGGTGCCTGCTACCCAGGAATTTCTTTTTGGCCTGAAATAGTTATTTTCCTCTATTATCCAATTGATTCTTACCCTTCTGGGAAAATTCAGCTTAAGGCTTCCACTAATCATTTTTTTTCATTTATCTTGGTCTGAGACATGGGCCCCTTTTTGTTAATCTGCAGTGTTCTGACTTCACAGGTAGTGTTAAGATGAATGATGTATCTGCTTCCCCACAAGGTTGCAGTGTTCTGCAAGGTTGCAGTGTTCCCCACAAGGTTGTGAGCTTTCTGGTGGAAGAAGCTGTACTTTGTGGAATTTGGTCTTCCTTTTGCCTGATTCATAAATATTTAATAAATGTTTATAGGTGAACTAAACATTAAGAAAATACTTACTACTACATTAATTTCATCTAACATTTATCCCTTGAGATTTGACTAAAGGATAGACTATTTCCAAGGGAGCTGGGATGGAATTTGGGTGGAAAGTCACATAGTATAGAAATAAACAACATGGAGTACATAAATTCAAATTTTGTTCCCGTGAAATAGTGTCTAAATAAAATTGAAGTCTCATGACCTCTTTATTCTACTTCTGAGTTTTCTTATCTGTAAAGTAGACAACAATGGTACTATCTCATTGCACTATAAAAATGAAGTATGATATTGAATGCAAAACACTTGTAAAAATGATGCATAGTAAGTACTAATAGGAGTTAGCTATTGTTATTTTTAGGGTAGTATTAATACTAGTAACAGCAATACTAAAAATTAAAGTGTTACTATTAAGTTAGGAGAGAGAGAAATGAAACTCTGATTTGTATTTAACAGTCACTACAACCTAGTTTTTTCTTCTTTCTTTACCTCAGCTTCTCATGGAACGACACAACCACTCATTCCTGGCTGAATTTGTGCTCCTTGGCTTCCCCAATGTGAGACACATCAGGGGCTGGCTCTTTGTCCTGTTACTGTTGGCATACCTATTCACCATCTGTGGTAATATGCTCATATTCTTAGTCATACGACTGGATACAGCCCTCCACACACCCATGTACCACTTCATCAGTGTCCTCTCCTTTTTAGAGCTGTGGTATACAGCCACTACCATCCCCAAGATGCTAACTAATCTTCTCAGTGAGAAGAGGACCATTTCTTTTGCAGGATGCCTCATTCAGACCTATTTCTTTCACTCTCTCGGAGCCTCTGAATGCTACCTTCTTACAGCCATGGCCTACGACCGTTACTTGGCCATCTGCCGGCCTCTCCACTATACTGCAATTATGACTGCTACACTGTGTGCCAAGATGGCTGTAGGATGTTGGACTTGTGGTTTCCTGTGCCCCATTTCTGAGGTCATCTTGGTTTCCCAGCTCCCTTTCTGTGGCTACAATGAAATCCAACACATCTTCTGTGACTTTCCACCTCTGCTGAGCTTGGCTTGCAAGGACACATCCACTAATGTTGTGGTGGACTTTGTTGTCAATGCCTTCATCATCCTTCTCACCTTCCTCTTTATCATGGTTTCTTATGTAAGAATCATTGGGGCTGTACTGAAGATTAAAACAGCATCAGGAAGAAAGAAGGCCTTTTCCACATGTGCCTCACATCTCATTGTGGTCCTCATCTTCTTTGGGAGCATCATCTTCATGTATGTGAGGTTAAGGAAGAGCTATTCACTAACTCTTGATCGGACACTTGCTGTCGTTTACTCTGTGCTGACACCACTGGTCAACCCAGTTGTCTACAGTCTTCGTAATAAGGAACTCATTAAGGCCATCAAAAGGACCTTCTGGAAGGGGAGGAAGACTAGTCTTATTCACCATTGACTTTCTTCCCAGGTCCTTCCTCCACCTCCTTGTTGACTTCTTAAAAGTTCTACTTACTTTCGACCCAGTCTTGGTTTGCTGGCAGGCTGCTTCTAGACTGTCATTTTATCTCCCATCCTTTTACTTTTAATCTATCTATATTTTTATTTAAAGTGGATTTTATAGACAACATAGAATGTGTTCATAGAATTTCTGACCAATCTGAAAAGCTTTCTCTTTAATTGGTATATTTAGACTATTTCTATTTAACGTAAGTACTAATATATTTAGATTGAACTGTACCGTTTAGGTAGTTACTTTCTCCTTGCTCCATTTGTTTTTTACTTTTAATTTGACACCTCCTCCTGATTTATTTGTTATTTAGTATTTTTTGACTCCATTTTATCTCCAATATTGATCTATAATTTATACCACTTTCAAAGATGTATTTAGTCTAACTTAGGTTTACAACAATATGTATCTATATATTCCAAGACAACAGGTGCCAGCTGACCTTGGCTGATCCAGCTCTCCTACATTTCTCCACATTTACATTTCTCTTAGTGTACTGAGACTACAACATCTAGGATGAGATTGTTCATCCTAAATGTTGCAATGTCAGTGTTCCAGGCTGCCTTAGGTGGTATAAATTTAGGGAGGGTGCTCTTTTGGTCAACCAAATGGGATGCAATACGGACATGTGTAGGGAGACTCCGTCTTCACTCTGGGCAACAATCCTGAGCCTTGGAAATGTGCTTGTCATAGATCCTAGGCCTCCATTTATCTTGTTTGCCTGTCTGTGAATAACTAATCTGGTTATTCTGATTTGTTGTGTGACTGTTCTGCCTCTCTAAACTCATACACTTGGTAGAGAACCTTTGCAACTCTGTGTGTCTTCAATACCAGTTCCTTCTTACTTTTGCCACACTATTTTACCCTATATATTTTTATACTTAAAATGAACACAGTACATTGTTACTGTTTTTGCTATAAATAGTCAGTTATATCATTGTAAATGGATGGGGGTAAAAGACATTGCAGGGGGATGAGAGGTTAGTGAGTACTAAGGAAGGTAATGGAGCTATGTGCTGAAGAGATATGATGCTAAAAGATAGCTAGCAGCCATATGCAAAGTCTTATTCATACCAATTCTTGAGAGCTCATTGTTGAATTATATGGAATTTTGTAAACTAACAGCTTTAAATCAGATGCAATAAGAGAATTAACAGTACATAAATTAGCAAATGCTACAAATCAGGGTCTTTTCTCAAGAGGAGGTTATGTCAAAGATAACAAAGCCAGACACTAGTGAAAGTGGTAAGGAATAAGGAGGAGGGTCCACCCTGTGCTGAATTCAACTTATGTCTGCATGGAGGTAGCTGAGTATTTTAAAGAGAGAATGGGTATAGTAAGGGGGACAAAAGGGGACTCACCAGAGTCAAAGGAGTAGAGAATTACAAAAGATTGGCCAAGACAAATGCAACTAGGCCAGCTACATTTGCTAGCTAGCAATTATTTAATTTATGTTCTATCCTCGCACAGAGTGGAAAACAGAAGCCCTATTATATATGATGATTACACTGCAAAAGAATGGCTTTCATATGACTTGAGAAAGACACTCTTGAGTTGTAAGAAATTCATATACATCTCAAGAGAATAAAAGAAAGCTTCACAATTGCTAGCCCTTTTTAGTAACTGCTCTAATAAAAGGTGGTCAGCTGCCATTGGCTAGAATAAACCTTGAATTATTCTGGTAGCCCTGGGCTTTCTCCAGTAGGCACTGGGGAGGAACTAGAATCATCTTAATATGACCCTGAGCTATTAAAAACTATGTCAGTGTTCGTTTAAGTCTTTTAATGCATTTATGTTGTGAGGCAGAAGGTGGTTGGAATCATTTTGCTGAGTGTTTACAATTTTTATAGGCCAAATTTGAAGCTTAGTCAAGAAATGGCTTCAGAAACTCATGGCCAGAGTTTGACCAGGTAGAGAATTTTTGTTAGGGAACATCCAGCTATTAACTTTTACCCCTACACAAGTAGATATATGGTATCAGTTGAGAGGAGATAGCGGAATTGGTGGAGATCTTTTAAGTATAAAGGGTAGTCTAATCTACAGAAAAGAAGTTATTGAAAATAAAGTAGAAAAGAGTGTGGAAAATTTAACTAAAAAGATGGTGGTTATTTAGCTCATAACTGCCTCATAAAGATTTAGACAACCTAAAGAAATCTATAGTCATTACATAAATAAAATTATTAGTTAAAATCTAGAACAATCAAAGAAAAAATAACAGTAATGCAAAAATTAAATTATTAGTCAAAAATCTATCACCACACATACACAACCAAACTCTTGCAACTCAGTTTTAAAAAAAGAAAATCTTGAAGGAAGAGATTAAAAAACAGAGAAGAAAAATCTTGGATGGAAGTGTGAAAGTGAAAAAAAAATTCAGATCTCCTCACAGTACATATTATAGTTAGTAAGTACATTTTCCACATTTATCAAGACATTGGATTATTATTTTCATAGGAGAAAAGTATTGTTTTCTTTATACTTCTAAAAATGTTTTACTGATAATAATTATACATATTCATAGGGCATAATACAATGCTTTAATACATAAAAGCATGGTGGGAATGATCAAATTAGGCTAATTAACATATTCATTGCCTCACATAGAGTACTAATCATTTCTTTGTGTTGAGAATATTTAAAATCCACTCTTTTGGCTATGCTGCAATCAAACATTCTAGGAGGTGGCTAATGTTATGTAAATAATTGGAAGAATAGCTAAGATTGAAGCCCAAGATTGTGAAGCAGGGTTCTTTTCAAAGAAAGATAACACTGCACAAAATAGGAAACTGCAGTGTGTAAGAGAAGATAAAACCACTGTAGACAAGAGCCACAGACAAGAACAGGAGCCTGCCTCCACGGTATTTATGTCCTATGCCTGTGCCTGGTCCTCAGCCTTCCAGGGTCCAAGAATTCCAGTCACATTTTAGAAAAGGTCCTATCATAATTGGAAGGCATATACAAGGTGGCCATAAAGTTCATGTGCAATTTTAAAATAGTGTACAATTTAAGATTATACATGAACTTTACCACCACCCTATATTATTCCATATGCGTTCTCTCAAGTCACATAAAACCCATTTGAACCCAGAGTTCCCACACCAGTTATTGTTTATTTTACTGAAGAAAATTATTGCCTTGAGAGATACTCAATTCCAACTTGGACTGGTAGTCATAGTAGTGAACTAATAGGTAATAAGGACCACTGGCTAATGAACTGCTGTAAGTCAGTTCCCTTCCTGAGAGAGTACTTTAGTGACCCCAGGAGATCTGCTCAAAGGCCTAGGGGCTTCTGCCTTTATAAGGGCCCTATAAAGAATCCAGGTCATGGGAGAAGAATGTTTTATGGCTTGACTTCCTCCCACAGCTTCCATCAAAGTGCTAAACTTCAATGAGAAGCAAGAAGTGAGCAGGAAGTTATCATTCATCTCCAAACTCTAAGCAGGGGCTACACTCCCAAGTCAAGCCTGGGCAGAGCCCTCCCCAGCACCAAGCTCTGGGTAAAGGGCCTTGTCAGGCTGGTGTTATCATCTTCACATTCTTTTCTTGTATGAGGTCTGGACAGAGACTTGGAGCATTCAGAGATAAGGAAGTTTTTTAAAAATGAGGGTCCATAGAATACAACATTCAAAACAAAAACTGTCTTTTTTTTTTTTACTGAAAGGTATTCTTTTCAAATGCTATATTGAATCTAGTTTCAAAATTGTCATACTGATGATGCTTTTAACTAACTCTGTGACCTTGAGTAAGTCATCTCTCCTTTCTGGGTCCCAATTTCCTTGTTTTACAAAATGAAGACATTGAATAAGATGATCTCTGAAGTTTTGTCCCCCTCCTCACCTTAGACAAAGAATATGTGTAAATCATCATATAATCTTTGGATGAAGACTATTTAATCCTATACATTCCTCTAAGCAGGACAACTGGGGTACAGAATGGATTATGCAGGTCAAAAATGAGTTGTGTTAATCAGGGAAAGACATTTTAAGTTTAATTATTAATAAGGTGAATATTCTAAATTAGGCTGCTGACTGGAGCTGCAGGGAGGTATGGAATTGAAATGCCAGCCTCTCCAAGAATTTCCTGAGTGGACTTTACTCTGCAGGTGACCTGAAGAGGGCAATAGCACTTTGATGGCTGCCTTCCTGTTAGGACTTCTGTGGCTCAACTTACTTCCCAGTCCATCTATGCTTAACATTCTAGGGACCTGAAAGGGGAGCAATGGACACAGGGAACTGGAGCCAGGTGACAGAATTCGTCATCTTGGGCTTTCCCTATCTCCAGGGTATCCAGACATACCTCTTTATCTTGCTACTTCTCATTTACCTCACTACTGTATGGGGAAATCTGCTGATATTCCTGGTGATCCGCCTGGACTCCCGGCTCCACACACCCATGTACCACTTTGTTGGTACACTCTCCTTCTTGGAGCTTGGCTACACAGCTGCCACCATCCCCAAGATGCTGGCAAACTTGCTCAGTGAGGAGAAGACCATTTCCTTCTCTGGCTGTCTCCTGCAGATATATTTCTTTCACTCCCTTGGAGCCACTGAGTGTTATCTCCTGACAGCCATGGCTTATGATAGGTACTTAGCCATCTGCCGGCCCCTTCACTACCCCACCCTCATGACTCCAGCACTCTGTGCCAAGATTGCTGTTGGCTGTTGGTTGGCAGGCTTGGCTGGGCCAGTGGCTGAAATTTCCTTGGTCTCGCGCCTCCCATTCTGTGGCCCCAATCTCATTCAGCACATCTTTTGTGACTTCCCTCCCGTCCTGAGCTTGGCTTGTACTGATACATCTATCAATATCCTAGTGGATTTTGTTATAAATTCCTGCAAGATCTTGGCCACGTTCCTGCTTATCCTCAGCTCCTACGTGCACATCATCAGTGCAGTACTCCGCACGCCCTCGGCCACGGGCAGGAAGAAGGCCTTCTCCACGTGTGCCTCCCACCTGGCGGTGGTCGTCACCTTCTACTCTAGCATCCTCTTCATGTACGTGCGGTTGAAGAAGACCTACTCGCTGGACCATGACCGTGCCCTGGCAGTGGTCTACTCAGTCCTTGTCCCCTTCCTCAACCCCTTCATCTACAGCCTGCGCAACAAGGACATCAAGAAGGCAGTGAGAAGGCAGCTGAAGAGAACAGGAGTGCTGGGGTGAGCTGGGGCAGCTGCTCCGGGCAGGCCAAGGCTGGGTTGAGGGCAAGGGTCAGCTGCAGCAGAGATGATACACAAGCATTTGACCCTTTTCTGCCCTGAAAGGTGCAGCCTGGCTTCAGGGCTTCAGCTTCCAGCAGCTTCTGCTGGAACCACACTCAACTTTAGGATGAGAGACTAGAGACGGGTGCTTTCTCTCAACATGGTGTGATGCAAGGATTTTAAAGTCCCAGAGGTTTATGCACTATACTTAGGACTTTGGTTAAAACTGTGTTTTACCTATTATATGTATATATATATTTTCAAATTTACTGGACTTCACATAAATATATTTTGTCATGTCCTATGCAAGAATATGCATTAAACTTAGACCAAATAATGAATGATTTTTCATGTACCACTTGTAATAACTTTATGTGGAAAAGACTGGTAAAGCATAGATAAAAGTGTGATTTTTGAAATCACATATATACTGGATTTAAATCCTGTTTTGTTCAGTTACTTGTTAATCACATAATTCTTGGAAAGTAATTTGGTCTCTCTGAGTCTTAATTCCATCATTTGATAATAATGCTTTCTTGAAGATTGTTCTGAGAATTAGTGATAAAATTTGCAAGCTACAATATGCAATGTCTGGCATATAGGGTGACAGTAAAAAAAGAAAATGTTATACTTATTTTCATGTATTTTATTCTGCCCATACCTCTCATCACTACTTTTAGATTTAGAATAATATCCAGTAAAATATAAATAAACAAAAATACTTCCTAGGTACCTTTCCCCAAAGGAAAAAAGAAATAAACCAGGTATAGGGAAGATTTGTGAGAAGATGGTATTGGTAACTATTGTTTTTGACAAGTCCCAGATGGATCTCTTTTTTTTTTTTTTTTTTTTTTAGACAGAGATTCAAGCTGTCACCCTAGGCAGAGTGCTGTGGCAACATAGCTCACAGTAACCTCCAACTCTTGGGCTTAAGCGAGTCTCCTACCTCTGCCTCCCAAGCAGCTGGGACTACAGGCGCTCGCCACAATGTATGGCTATTTTTTGGGGGGGGGTGCAGCCATCATTGTTGTTTGGCAGACCTGGCTGGATTTGAACCTGCCAGCTCAGCAGGTCAGGTGTACATGGCTGGCACCTTAGCCACTTGAGCCACAGGCACTGAGCCCCAGATGGATCTCTTAATATCTGGGCTCAGTATAAAGTATGAAAGTATAGAAGTTGAGTCTGTAGCAGGAAGTAACATTATGATCTTAGTTCAGCTCCTTTGAATTCTGACTCTCTCTAGATGACAAATCCTCCATCCTTCATTCCTTCTCTTTTTGCTGCCTTAGGCTTACATGTGTATTGCTGGTCATTGACATCAAAGACAGCCCCCTTTCTCTCTGTTTCTTTTGCTCTTGCAAGCATGGACCTACCTTTTCTTTCAGCCAGCCCAGCCTGTCAGTGAGTTGATCCACTAGCCAACAATAAATCTTGGAAAGTCAACACATAATTTGCAGAATCCTATGCTAGATGTTCTGACATTCAGAAGGATGAGGAAATCTTTTTTTCTGCTATTTGTGTTCCTTTACTCAGTCTATTGGGAAATGTGGGGCAAACAACATGACATTAACTGTAATAAAAACAAAAGATAGAAAATAAGTCATATCAAAATAAGGGTCATTATTGGTTCTGACATCAGTGCCAGGGATATTAGGAGCAAGAATCTTTCTTGAAGATTGCAGTTATTTGGAGGGGGGATGAGGAGTAGGAGACAGCAATGTTAAAAGTAATTATTTCTGAGCTTTAGCTTAAAGATTAAGGAGGTCCTTGTAAAAATAATCAATGTGCAGGGTTGAGAGAGAAAGAGGATATAAAAGGGCATACATTCAAAGAGATTGAAAACATAAGAAACAAACTTTAGAACATATAGAGGAAGTGAAATAGCCTAAATACTGGGAACAGTGAGACTAGTTGGATCATCACATCTAATGGGAAGGGAAATAGTAAACTTGATGGATACTGACAGGATTATTCACAGCAATAATGATTCATTAGACTCAGAGGACTCCAAAGGCCAAGACCACTTATATGATGGTCACTCAATTAACTCTGTGCCCCTAACAGAGTGCCTGATGCTGAGTTACTACTCAGACTATAAAAAAAAAGCCTTGAAGACTAGAGGAATAAACCCTTTACTCCTTTAAATATGATAATTAGTGATCACTTTTACCCACTGAATATCCTATTTGTTTTGGAACTCTTCTTAGGTTTAGTCATTAGGCTGTAAGTTCTGTGAAATAGGTTCAAGACAATGGTCAATAAGAAGAACCTGGTTCTGTGACCAGATAATTATGTTCCTGCCCTGGTTTCCAAACAAATAATTCTGCTTAATTTGACTCATTATTTCAACTGTATATTTCATGTTTCCTATTTGATGAGAAGCTTAAAATTAATTTTAGAGAATTGTTATGATGCAGTCATGGGGGGGGAGTGAGATAGCGGACAAAAAGGATCATTCACCTGACCTCTCCTGGAATGGCTGTAGAAAAAGAGAGAACCCAGCCATACCTGGTGTGGGGATCTTACCTGAAGTCATAGCTCAGGGAGCATAGTGAGGAGGTGGGAAAATGAAAACAGTATATGATCCAGAGAGGTGGAAATCTGATGAATTAGGTAAGTGATTGCAACCCACTGGGATCAGCTGGACCCCTGTAGATGTCCAGGACAGAAAGAAACCTTTCTGGAGTTTTGATTCTTGGGGCGAAGCTGCACATTGAGTGGAAAGCTCAGAAGATTGGGTTCACTCAACCAGTATACAGGAACCAGATTTGAGCACCAGTTGGAGAGGATTTGCAAAAGGTTTGGTGGCCAGGCAGGAAGACATACTGAGGTCTTGGTGGCCAGGGATTTGCCATTATGGGGAGGTCATGAGAAGATCTTAGCTGGGGCCTAAAGCATAGTTGTCTTAATTTCACTTGCTAGAATCAGAACTCCATTCTTGGGACAGGCTTGGGGACTCCCACACCCCATGAGAACTAGAGTCAAGGGCACTGTGAGACCCAATACTAAAGGGTTCTTGTGAGCTTTAAGATCCCAACTCACCAGGGTTAAATGTTGAGGAAACAATCAGGTGATCACTGAGGGTAACTATTAGGATTAAGGACCATACAGATTTTTGGCTGTGTCTTCTGTGTACTAAAACAAACAAACAAACAAACAAAAAACCAGCACCCTTAGTGTCCTGGTAATATATTAAAACACACTGTCATCAAGAGTGAAGACTCTGGTTTTTTTTTTTTTTTTTTTTTTTGGCCATGAAGAAGAATTTGGCTTTGCTCAGGGTGAGGCCACTTCAAGACCTAAGCTCTGAGTCAAGGTAATTTGAAGCAAAAGAGGAGGAAGAAGGAAAGGTAAGGACAAGGATGAGAATAAGAAAAAAGAACACTTGAGGTAGACCCAAAAGAAAAATTCAGGCAACATGAAAACAGAGCTACTCCCCCAATGGACCATGAGGCAGCTATTGAAGAAAGTTCCACCTATAAAGAATTAATGGATTTGACAGAAAGGGAATTTAAAATATGGATAATAAAGACCATAAAGGCATGGTGGAGAAAATGGAAAAACAGAAACAAAAGTTGGATGAGATATGTAGACTATAGAAAGGATATTGTGGAGCTTGAAGAAATGAAGGAGACAATCAGGGAATGTTAAAAAGCAGTAGAAAGTATCCAAAATAGGAAAGGCCATGAAGAAGTAAGAATCTTAGAGATAGAGGATAAAGTTTTTGAGTTAATCCAGGTAGTTAAAGTGGCAGAATAAAAAAAAAAATAAAAAATAAAAAAAAACAGAAAGAAAGCAGAATAGGTGCTTAGGGAACTACTAGCCTTCAAGAAGCATTGGGACACATGAAAATTAGGGATCCCTGAGGGAGAAGAAGATTGTGCCAAAAGAATAGAATCCCTACTAGAGACTAAAATAAATGAAAAGTTCTTAAGTTTGACTAATGACCCCAACACATTCCTTTCAAATGGATATTGAATCCCAGATTTTCTCAACTAAAACAGACCCTATCCAAGGCACACTGGCCAAAGTCAAGATGAAAGAAATAATATTGAAAGCAAGCAACTGAACTACAGTGGCAGAGCCATAGGATGGCAGAACACTTTTCAACTGAAACTTGCAAGCCAGAAAAGATGGTTACCCAACTTCAACATTCTTAAACAAAACAATTTTCAGCTCAGTATTCCTTATCCAGCTAAACTAAGCTTCAAAACTAATGGAGAAATCAAATATTTTGCACATATACAAGCACTCAGGAAATTCTCCAAAACAAGAACAGCTTTACAGAAATACTAAGACCTATTCACAAGACTGACCATCATAATGGAACACCAGCAAAGTAAATACCCAGAAGGTAAAGGTCAAAACTTAGCTTCCACACTGGCACAAAGGCTAAATCTATAACACAGACTTTCAGAAAATAAGATAAATAGAACTCTATCACACCTATCAATTCTCTCCATAAATGTCAATGGACTAAATTGATCACTGAAGAGATACAGATTGCCTGATTGGATAAAAAACACAAGCCATCCATATGCTGTCTGCAGGAAACACACCTATCCTTGAAGGGCAAATCAAGGCTCACAGTTAAGGGATTGGAAACAGTATTTCAAGCAAATAGAAAAAAAAGGAAATGAGAGGTTGCAATCTTATTTTCAGATACAAGTGGATGTAAAGCACTTAAATAAGCATGTAAAACTTAAATACAAAGATGGTCACTTTACATGGGTCAAAGGAACAATACAACAAGAACACATTTCAATGTGAAATATCTATGCACCAAACTTAAATGCTTCCAGATTCATGCAATAGACCTTGATGGATCTGAGCAATATGATGTCTCATAATGCCATAACAGCCAGGGACTTTAATACCCCTCTGACAGAACTGGACAGATCCTCCATACAGAAACTAAACAAAGATACAAAGGTCTTAAATGTGACCCTTGAACAAATGGAATTAATAGACATATACAGAACAAACACACCATCCCAATGCTAAAGAATATACATTGTTCTCGTTGACCCATTGTATGTACTCCAAAATTGACCACATTATAGGGTATGAATCAAACCTCAGCAAAATTAAAAGAATAGGATTTATACTTTGTATCTTCTCAGACCACAAGGCAATAAAGGTGGAATCAACTCCAATGAAAACATTCATCCCTACACAAAGACTTGAAAATTAAACAACCTTATGTTGTATGATAGTTGGGTTCAGGAAGAGATAAAAGAGTAAATCGTTATATTCCTCAAACATAAAAACAATGAATACACAAGTTACCAAAACTTGTGTGATACAGCAAAAGCAGTCTTAAGAGGGAAATTTATCACATTAGATGCCTACATTCAAAAAACAGAAAGAGAGTGCATAAACAAACTCACGAACCATCTTTTGGAATTGGAAAAAGAAGAACAATCTAATCCCAAACCCAGAAGAAGAAAATAAGTACCAAAATTAAATTAATAAACTTTGAAATCAAAAGAATCATTTAGAAAATTAATGAAACAGTTTGTTTTTTGAAACAAAGTTTGTTTTTTGAAAAAATAAATGAAATTGATAAACTTTTGGCCAAATTAACTAGAAAAGTAAAATCTCCAAAACCTCAATCAGAAATGATAAAGGGGAAATAACAACAGATGACACAGAGATACAAGCGATCATCTATGAGGGCTACAAGAAACTATATGCCCAGAAATTTGAGAATGTGGAGGAAATGGGTCAATATTTGGGATCACACCTCTCTCTAGACTTAACCAAGAAGAAATAGATATCTGGACAGACCAATTTCAAGAACTGAGACTGAGGAAACAATAAAAAAACTCCCAACAATAATCAAAAAAATGCCCTGGTCCAGATGGCTTCAACTAGAATTCTATCAAACCTCCAAAGAAGAGTTTATACCCATATTGCAGAAATTGTTCTTAAAAGTTGAGAAAGAAGGAATCTTCCACAACACATTCAATGAAGCAAATGTAACCTTGAGACCAAAACCAGGAAAAGACCCAACTAAAAAGGAGAACTTCAGACCAATTTCACTAATGAATATATATGTAAAATTCTCAATAAAATCCTAGGCAATAAATTTCATTTAGGAAAACATACATCATGATCAAGTAGGTTTCATTGCAGGGATGCAAGGCTGGTTTAGCATAAGCAAATCCATAAAGGTATTTCACCATATCAACAGAAACAAAAACAAAGACCATATGATCCTCTCAATAGTTGCAGAAAGAGCATTTGATAAAATTATGTATCCTTTGCTAATTAGAACACTTAAGAATATAGGCATAGGTGGCACATTTCTGGATCTGAATGAAGCCATCAACAACAAACCCACAGCTATTACAGTACTGAAGGGAGTAAAATGGAAAGGTTTTCCACTTATAACTGGAACCAGACAAGGTTGTCTTCTATTGCCACTGCTATTCATTATAGTGTTGCAAATTCTAGACAATACAATCAGACAAGAGAAGGAAATAAAGGACATCCAAATGGGTACAGAGGAAGTCAAATTCTCCCTCTTTGCTGATGATATTATGTTGTACTTAATGAATCCTAAGGAACCAACCACAAGACTCCTGGAAGTGATCAAAAAATACCCCAGTGTCTCAGGATATAAAGTCAATGTCCATAAATCAGTATCCTTTGTATATGCTAATAACAGTCAAAAGGAGAAGTTAATCAAGGACACAATTCCTTTCACAGTAGAAGAAAGGAAGGAAGGAAGGAAGGAAGGAAGGAAGGAAGGAAGGAAGGAAGGAAGGAAGGAAGGGAGGGAGGGAGGGAGGGAGGGAGGGAGGAATATTTAGGAATAAACATAACAATAGAGGTAAAGGACTACTAGGAATGAGCATAACAAAAGAGGTAAAGGACCTCTACAAATAATATTTAAAACTCTAAGAAGAGAAATAGCAGAAGATATTAACAAATGGAAGAACATACCATGCTCATGCCCAGGAAGAATGAAAATTGTCAAAGTATCTGTACCTCCCAAAGCAATCCACAGATTTCATTGCAATCCCATTAAAATACCATCATCATGCTTTCAAGATTTGGAAAAAATAACTTTTCATTTTGTATGGAACCAGAAGAAACCCCATATAGCCAAGGCAATTCTTAGTAATAAAAACAAAGCTGGGGGTATCACCCTGCCAGATTTTCAGCAATACGTCAAGGCTGTAGTGATCAAAACAGCATGATATTAGCACAAAAATAGAGACATTGACATTTGGAACAGAATACAAAACCATAAGTTGAAAGTAACATCTTACAGCCATCCTATCTTTGATAAACAAAACAAGAACATACACTGGGGAAAAGAATATTCAAGAAATGGTGCTGGCAGAACTGGATAACCACATGTAAAAGACTGAAATTGGACCAACACTTCTCATCACTTACAAAAATTGATTGAAGATGGAGAAAAGATTTAAATCTAAGTCATGAAAAAATAAAATTCCTTGAAGAAATTATGGGGAAAACACTTGAAGATATTGATCTAGAGAAAGATTTTATGAAGACTTCTGTGGTAATTGCAACAACAAAAATAAATAAGTGGGACTTAATTAAACTGAAAAGCTTCTGTACAACTAAGGAGACAACCACCAAAGCAAATAGACAACCTAAGAATAGGAAAATACATTTACATATTATGAATCAGACAAAAGCTTGATAACTAGAATCTATAGAGAACTCAAATTAATGAACAAAAAAAGATCCAACAATTCCATATATCCCTGGGCAAGAGACATGAATAGAACTTTCTCTAAAGACAGATGAATGGCTAACAAACAATTGAAAAAATGCTCATTGGCCCTAATCATCAGAGAAATGTAAATCAAAACCACCTTGAGATGTCACCTGACCCCAGTGAGAATGTCCTACTTCATAAAGTCTCAAAGCTGCAGATGCTGGCATGGATGTGGAGAGAAGGAAACATTTCTATATTGGTGGTACTGCAAACTACTACAACCAAGTTATGCCTCTGACAAAGGCTTAATAACCAGAATACACAGAGAACTCCAACGTATTTGCAAGAAAATAACAGGAGATCCCATCTCAGGATGGGCAAAAGATATGAAAAGAAACTTCTCTAAAGAAGACAAGCGCACAGCCTTCAAACACATGAAGAAATGCTCATTATCCTTAATCATTAGAGAAATGCAAATCAAAACTACCTTAAGATATCATCTAACTCCAGTAAGATTAGCCCACATGATGAAATCCCAAAACCAGAGATGTTGGCGTGGATGTGGAGAAAAGGGAACACTTCTACATTGCTGGTGGGAATGCAAACTAATACATCCATTTTGGAAAGACATTGGAGAATACTCAAAGATCTAAAAATAGACTTGCCATTTGACCCTATTATTCCTTTACTTGGTATATACCTAGATGTGTATATATATATTAATGTAAACACATTTTAAGAGATGTTATCTATATATTACTTTTCAAAGTTGAATTGAATCACAGTAGCAATGTGTATAGTATGATGTTTGCCCAAAAGGTAGCATTAACCAAATGAATGCCAGCATCACCATGCATCAAGTAGGACGTCGAAGAAAATTATAAAAGCACAATTATTACAAAACAGTGCAAGACCATTTTGTAGAGGTATTTGAAATTTGAGAATATTATGGAAGTTCAATGGCAACAGAGGTGAGAGTATGCAATAAAACTTCCAACATGCTGAAACAATGCACTCATTCATGTGGAAAAGAAGACTTTTCCAACTCACTCAACTTACCAAGTTCAGCTCCTCAACTTACTAAGTCTCAAAGTCTGGTGTAGACCACCATTAGGGGACTAATTGGAACACATGTTTTTTGCAGGTACAGTTACTGCTCAAGTGTACCTTTAGACATGTTATGAACATCTATTTTTAACTGCAATTTATACACTTTTTTGGAATGATCAGTTTTACTTCCAACAAGATAGAGCCACATCACGCTTCCACTGAGACATGAGAGTTTAGCTTGATGAGAATTTGCTGTGGCAATGGATAAGATGCAGAGGTGTGATGGAGTCCCCCCTCCATTGTTCTCTTGATTTAACACCCCTTGACCTTTACTGAAGGAGGAAGTTCACCACAATCAGAAGTGTCTGGACACTGACTGTAACCACTTTGAATACCTCCTGTAATTGCAGAAGTCAAACGTAACTTGTATCATCTTTTGTTATCAAAATAGAATGAGTGTTACAATTTTAATGCAGTTTTTTCTTTCTTAAAATGTATGTACATGTTTATCATTCTCTGTATAAATACATACACACATACATATGTACATACATATAAAACTGTCATACACACACACACGTGTGTTATATAGAGAGGCAATAAAACTCTATACACAGGAAGGCAAGCAAAAGAACACAGGGTCTCTGACATTGGTTCCTTGCATAGAGGGATCAAGGAGGCAGAAGAGTGGATTGGTTACTGGCAGGGAGAGGGAGAACCTCACTGCTGGACATCGGTTTTAGTCACGGTCCTAACATTTCTTTTAGATGGTGTTTGCATGAGTATTTGTTAATTATTAAAAATATTTAAGGATAACTAAATAAGTGAGACTAATGATGGAATGATGAGTACAAATCAGGAATCAAGGATTATGATCAAGTTAATTCTGTGTACATGGAACTCCAATAAAATAAATGGATAAGATACAGGTAGTTTATTATGGAGACACGAGGTAGTGTAAGCAGAGCTACTCACATTATAACCTCTCCTCAGAGGTTTCCTTGGCCCCAGGTTCTGACTTACTCTCCGGTATGAGGTATGGAGTACCATGGTTTACTTGCAGAAGCCCTTCTGAATGGTAGCAAGGGGCTGCTTGGCCAAAGCAGAAGCCACATCAGTTCCTCACATTTCACAGGATGGCAGAGCCTCACTCATTCCCAGTTCTGGAATACACATTGATTGTACTACTTTCTCATTCCTTGGGATCACTTTCCTGCCACTCTCCTGACCCAAGAACTTCCTACCATATCCCTTGATCAATTCAGTGAAGCCTCGGTGCACATCAGCTGCACCTATGTGGGCCCCTGGCTCATTCTGTGGTTGAAGGACTCAGTCTCCTCAGTGGTCATTAACTCACTGGAAATGGAAGCTGAGCTACACTGGCTAGCTATCCCTCAAAGGCAAAACTGAAGGCAATGGTCTGACTTACTCACACTTTCCACTTTCCAGCTAGTGATGGCCATATTCTTGCTCAGGCTGATGCACACTGCAGGTGGTGAATCTGAGGATTATAAATGGAGCCTGATGAGGAAAATGTTCCCACGCTCTTCTTGCTTTTGTCCTTCCTTGTTACAGAGGAAAGATTTTGAAAACTAAGACCAAAGAAAGCCAAAGATTACTGGTGGCTCCCACAAAGGGCTGCTTCTCCCAGGGCTTATAAAATCTGGCCTATTGGCAGAGTCACCCTGGGGGCTTACAATGTAGAACAATGGTTCTTAAAGTGTGGTCCTTGGACCATCAGTGTCAGAATACCCTGGAAATTTTTGTAGATGCCAATTTCAGATGACACTTCAGACTTATAGAATCAGAAATTCTAGGTGGGATCTAGCTATTTGTTGGTTTACAACCCTGTCAAGTGTTTCTACTAGAAGGTAAAATTGGAGAGCCACTGGTAGAAAGAGTCTACTAGTGGAGATGCTGAAAGTCTAGGTGGGGTGCAAGTGTCAAAATGTTGACAAGACCCCCCCTTCCTGATAATCCTAAAGTCTATCAGATGGTCCTAAGGGCCAGGAGCTATTTTTCTGTATTCCTGAACTTTAAATCACAAATACTCCACTAACTAATGAGTGTCTCTTCTGTCCTGCTCTGTTCCCTATGGCTTGTCAATTCCACTCTAAACTCAAGGTAATCCAATTTGTTCCCTCAGGTTTATTCACCTGTGATAGTCTAGTGTCAACAGAGTGTTGTGCATAATTTCTTGGTTAAGAAAAAAAAAGAGAGAGAGAATTTAATTTCTGCTAAAATTGGATATAGACTGCTATATTTCAGTCTAAATTATATATTCTTTTTGGATAGCTTTTCCAAATATAAAAACAAACTTTAATAATAGTTCTACATTTCTCATTTGGTTACCAATGGTTTTTTGAAGATATTTATAAAAGCTTTAAGACCACGACAACCTGGTCCAGAGAATATTATTTGAGGTTGAACCCCAGCCAGGTGATCCCAGGTGCATGGACAGGAACAGAGGCACTTCCAAGTAGAACTGATGACTTTCTTGCCTCAAACCCATAGTCCATGCCCCTGCCCTGTCTGTCTTGGGTCTGAAAGTGATGCAAATAACATTTCATATTCAGACCATTCAGCTTTTGGCAACTCCCTTATTTTACTATGGTAAAATGTATATAACATAAAACTTGTCACCTTAACTATTTATAAGTGTTTAGTTCCCTGGCACTAAGTGTATTCATACTGCTGTACAAGCATTACCACCATCCATCTTTAGAAACTTTTCATTATACAAAATTGAAACTCTGGACTCAATAAACAACTCCCCTTACTCCATTCTTCCAGTTCCTGGCAACGACTGATCTAATTTCTTACTCTATGACTTTGGCTATTGTAGATACTGCTTATAAGTAGAATCATATGATTTTTGTCTCTTAGTGTTTGGCTTACTACAGAATTCTCTTAGCATAATGTTTTCAAGGGTGATTGAAGTTGTAAGCGTGTATTGGAATTTCATTCCTTTTTAAGGCTGAGTAATATTCCAAGGTATGTATATACCACATTTTATTTATCTTTTCATTCATTGACAGACACATGGGTTCTTTCTACCTTTTGACTTTTATGAATAATGCTGTTGTGAACATGGATGTATTACAGAAACATCTGTTTGAGTCCCTGCTTTCAATTCTTTGGGGTATATGTGTAGAAGTGAAATTTCTGAATCATATAGTAATTCCATGTACATTTTTTAGAAGCTGCTAAACTGTTTTCCACATTGCTATACCAATTTCCATTCCTTCCAGCAAGGCACACAGGCTCAAATTTTTCCACATTCATACCACTTTCAGAGCATTTATAAAAGTTATTTATTACAAGGTAACAGTTGAAGGGAAAAACGGCATCTTGTCATTCTGGTGATACGCACAGGACCTCATAGGGAGAAAGTGTTGAGTACATGTTTGCAGATGGACATGGGTGGATGAATGGATTAATGCAAATAACACTTATTACATGTCTCTTCCATAAAATCTCTAGAGCTCAATACTGGTGCTTCCCCACTCTTTATAAGCCCATAGTCATTTGAACTTCTCTTAAACCACTGAACATAGTCTACTCAATTTTCAAAGTAATGGTACTTTTATTTTCTCTGAAGACTAAATTACTTAAGGGGAGAGCCTATGGATAGACTCTTCTTGATCTGATCATGTCTTTCCCATTCTTCAAGGTCTAAGTCTCCCTTCCCTAGAATATCTTTCCTAACTCTTGCAGCTTACCGAACTTTTGTCCCATTGAGTATTAGTTATTAATTGATTGGCCCAATCATTGACAGCCTCAGTGAATATTGAATGACTCAAAGGGACCCATTTAAAATAAATTAATCTGGGGGGAGGAGCCAAGATGGCGGTCTGTAGCCAGCTTTCTGCAGACGCTCCTGTCCAGAAGGAGAGTTAAAGGACAGAAATTTGGCGAGAAAGCCAACGGTTTGGAGCTGAGCCAAGAGACAAGGTCGAGGAACACA
>CAUYON010046662.1:0-12793 GCA_963573935.1 Arctocebus calabarensis
TTTTTTGAGACAGAGCCTCAAGCTGTCACCCTGGATAGAGTGTAGTGGCATCACAGCTCACAGCAACCTCCAATTCCTGGGCTCAAGCGAGTCTCCTGCCTCCGCCTCCCAAGTAGCTGGGACTATAGGCACCCGCCACAGCGCCCGGCCATTTTTTGGTTGCAGCCGTCATTGTTTGGCGGGCCGGGCTGGATTCGAACCCGCCGGCGCTTTAGCCCGCTGAGCCACAGGTGCCGAGCCTTTTTTTTTTTTTTTTTTTTGTAAATGCATTTTAAGGACATATCTTGAAATGCCACTTTAGCTGAGGGCTGACATAGAAACAGATTTCTGCAGTTTGAATTCCAGCTCTTTCACTTACTAGGTATATGATCTTGGGCAAGTAATTTCGCTGTGTCTTAGCTTCCCTTTCTTGTTCACTATGTGACCCAGGCTAGAGTGCAGTGTCTATTCACAGGTGTAAACATAGCCACACTGCAGCCTTGAACTCAAGGACTCAAGTGAGCCCCCTCAGCCTTCTAAATAGCTGGAACTACAGGCTCATACCACAGCATCCAGCTATACTTATGTTTTAAATACTTGATCCAGGTGGCGCCTGTGGCTCAACGGGCTAAAGTGCCACCCACGTACACCTGAGCTGGCAGGTTCGAGTCCAGCCTGGGCCCACCAAACAACAATGACAGCTGCAACCAAAAACAGCTGGCCGGGCGTTGTGGTGGGCGCCTGTAGTCCCAGCTACTTGGGAGGCAGAGACAGGAGACTCACTTGAGCCAAGGAATTGGAAGTTGCTGTGAGCTGTGATGCCACAGCACTCTATCCAGGGTGATAGCTTGAGGCTCTGTCTCAAAATAAATAAATAAATACTTGATCCATCATTATCTAACATAACACATCTAAAGATGTGTTATTTCTCCCAGTTTATGAATTAACATATTTCAAGGTTGGTTTTTCTTTTTCTTTCTTTTTTTTAAAAATAATTAATACTTTATTTTGTATTAATTTAGGGTACATAGTTTTAATTGGATTTAAGACATTTTTATGAGTCTTTCTCTTTTTACCTAATGCAGTTGCTGAAAATCCTGAGGCTCTTCAAAAATATGTCCTTCTTTCTCTAAACGTTCTTTTATTTTTCAGAACTGCCTGCTGGTTGGGAAAAGATTAAAGACCCTGTCTATGGTATCTACTATGTAGAGTAAGTGCCTCTTTACAATCCACAAATTAGTTTTTATCTCTCTGTGATTACCTACATGTATGTTAAATAGAGCTGCCATCATTATAAAGTACAAACTAAATCATAATAGCATTAATTTTATAATACACATATGTGTGCATATTTTAAGGAATGAAGAAAAATTTCAATGACTCTCAAGATAGTAAATTATGTTAAATTCAGGAGCACAGGATCCACTCATTTACTTACCACTGTATCACCAAGGCCCAACTTAGTCCTGGAAAGCAATGTTTTGGTTGCAGCTGTCATTGTTGTTTGGCGGGCCAGGGCTGGATTCGAACCCGCCAGCTCAGGTGTATGTAGCTGGTGTCTTAGGAGCTTGAGCCACAGGTGCCAAGCCTTTTTTTTTTTTTTTCTTTTTTAGTGCATTCAAGATTATTTTGTCCTCTTGGTAGATTATTCCTTATCATAGAGTTTTATCACTCTTTAATAATAATTTTTGACTTAAATTATATTTTTTGCAAATATTAATATTTTAATATCAGATTCTTTTTTTTTTCTTTTTAGGTAAGAGTCTTACTTGTTTCCCCCTGTAGAGTAGTGTGGCATCACAACTCAGAGCAACCTTAAAATCTTGGGCTCAAGAGATTCTCTTGTCTCAGCCTCTCAAGCAACTGGGACTCCAGGTACCTACTACAACACCCTGCTGTTTTTAGAGATGGGGTCTCAGTCTTGCTCCGGCTGGCTCAAATCTGTGAGCCCAGGCAATCCACCCATCTTAGCCTCCCAGAATGCAATGTTACAGACATGAGCCACTGTGCCTGGCCCTTAATACCAGATTCTTTTGTTTAGTAAAGATGATAGGTTTTTAATTTTCATTTGTCTATTTTCAAAGACACTCAACTAGTAAATGACAAAGCCAGTTTTATTTCTAGATTCCCAGACCCACTAGTTTTCTATTCCTTTTTTCCTATTAGCATGTGTCCCAGGTTCACTTTCTTCCATGATTCACTCTTTCTTCACTATGAAGCCCCCATAAACTGCCCAGTTTTGCAGTTATGAAGGATGAGGCATTCTTCACTATGAGGCCAATGACTTATTGCTTCCCCTTCTGAGTATGAATGCTCAATGTCCATAGTACTCACCCAATCCTTTTAGTCTTAAAGTATGCTGTCCTGTGCTTGTGTTGATATCTATCCTGGAAGTTCTTTGAAAACTACAATGTGGATTATTATATATACTCCAGAATTACTTTAGTAAGGGGACTGAGGGTTACAATCTGGTTGGGAAGGGAATGCCTAGGGGACTTGTCTCAAAGCTGAATTTGCATAGCAGACAAACTATTTTATTTGCAGTGACTGAGGGTGGGTGTTACAGAGGTTGGAAGAGGTGGGCTAAAGTTCACTTAAAACACCATTTCAGCTGCCATTGACTGACTCTACTGGGCTTGTATATGATCATGGTTTCTAACCAATCTAGCTGCTCTTCAAAACCACAAGATTTTTTTTTTTTTTAGAAATATATACTTTAAGATTCCGCCATCCCCCAGAGCCACTGAGTCAGAATCTCTTGGTTGGAGTCTGAGAATCTAGTCTTTAAGTACCTCTGCTAGTGCTGGCTGCGGTGGCTCATACCTGTAATCCTAGCACTCTGGGAGGCCAAGGCAGAAGGACCCCTTGAGCTCAGAAGTTCAAGACCAGCCTGAGCAAGAGCAGGACCCTATTCTCCACTAAAAATAGAAAAAATTATCTGGGCATGGTGGTGCACACCTGTAGTCTCAGCTACTCAGAACACCGAGGCAAGAGGATGGCTTGAACCCAGGAGTCTGAGGCTGCATTGAGCCATGAGGAACCGAGTGATATCACTACACTCTATCCGGGTGACAGAGTGAGAGTCTGTCTTAAAAAGAAAAGGAAAGAAAGAAGCAGTGTGTGATTGTCAGAAATGCAGAGGTTGGTCAGGTTTGGTTTTAGAGAAGTTAAATCCAATGAAATAATTGAAACAGGGAGGTTCCTGAACAAACTTGACAAGAGCCCACTGACCTTAGCCTCTGCGGTGTTTTCCACACACCAACACCCATCTGATCCGCACATTCTTTTTCCATTGTGTTAATAGCATAAAGACTTTGCAATCAGGTCTCATGCTTCTTGCTGGCTAGGAAGTATTTTGCCTCGTTAATATGGCTTTTGTTAAACATTGTTATGAGATTAGTTATAATTTAACTCTCAGAGTTACAGCCCTCCCCGCTGCCTCTGCAGGTGAGCAGCCAAGAGGAACAGTCACAACAGAAATGTAAAGAGAGAACAGACCTGCGAGGACATTACAGAGCTACACAAATTACAAAGGGACATGGAAGGAGAAAGAAAGAGGAGCCTCAGCATTCAAAAAATATTTATTGCATACCTATTACATGTCAGGCTCTGTGTCTGGAACAAAAGCCATAGTGGTGGGAGAGAGGTGTAGTCAGCAAGCACCCTGAAGCTTTGCAATTTTCAGGGCTGAGTGTTTGGGAATGTGGTGAGGTCAGAGGTAGCATTAGGAACAGCAGAGTCCAGAGAGAGGAAGACAGCTAATGAATTGAGATTTAGCCTTTTAAAATTTGGTATTCTGAAAATGTAAAGTGTACATGTCCAGTAAATAAATGTAGATGCAGGAATGAAGTTAAATCCAACAAAATAATTGCAGTTGGAAGGTCAAGAGAAAAGTCAGGGCAAGAAAAATTCTAGAGTTCAACCCACGAATGGATTAATAAATTATGGTACATGTATGCATGGAATACTATGCAGCCTTAAAGAAAGATGGAGACTTTACCTCTTTTGTGTTTACATGGATGGAGCTGGAACATATTCTTCTTAGCAAAGTATCTCAAGAATGGAAGAAAAAGTATCCAATGTATTCAGCCCTAATATGAATCTAATTTATAGCTTTCCTATGAAGGCTAAAACCCAATTATAGCACAAGAATACAGGGAAAGCGGAAAGGGAGGGGAGGGGAGGGGGGAGGATAGGTGGAGGGAAGGCAATTAGTGGGAACACAGCTACGGTGCATGTTAGCAGGGTACTGGTGAAACTTATTGAAGGTAGAATATCAATGTCTTTATATAGTGATCAAGAAAATGCCATGAAGGCTATCTGTAACAGTACGATCAAAATATTTCTGATTGTATATGAAGCACATTCTGCCCTATGATTGCACCAATGTACACAATTATGATTCAATAAAATTATTTAAAAAAGTGTACACCTTTAATTAATAAAAAGTTTAAAAAAGAGGGAAAATAGACCCATCTAGTTTAAATTCCAGGCATGCCAGTGGGTAAATTTTATGTAGAGAACGTACGTTCTCGCCTAAAAAGCACACAAACAAAACTTGCCTCCCTAATAACATAGACTGTTAATCTGTACCCAGGCTACCTGGGCTTAACTCCTAGTTAGCTGAGTTACGTTGGACAAGTTATTTAGCATTTCTGTCCTCAGCTTTCTCTTTCATAAAATGGGGGCGATAGTAACATTTTTCTCACACGATTGTTATGACGACTAAATGAGTCTATATAGGTAAAACATTTGCAATACTGATAAGGAAATAGTAAATACTTAAAGAACTTTTTATTCAAGTGGGCCTCATAGAGGCCTATGATATAGATGTAAAAATAATGATGAAATAATCATGTTCACCAATAACTTATCAATTTTTAGAAGGTTGAAAGCATCTAGCAGCTGGTGAAGACGTGGGCACTACTGATAGTGTTAGAGGAGTGCAGTGGGGGCTTCAGATAGTTGCTGAAATATTTGAAAACAGCAAGTAAAGTTTTAGTGAGAAAAGCAAGGCTTACTAAGTGTAAACAAAGTTTATTGAGAAAGAGAAAAATAGATTTACACAGTAAGAGCAAGGAATAAGCTTCCAGAGCAAATTACATTCATCGTAGACAGTGAATGAGCCTCCATTGCTGGGACAAAAGAAAAGAGGCAGAGGTTATGATTGGAGGTTCTCTTTCATCTCACTTGGGTCAGGCCTACCTCATGGTTCAGAGGTCACCTTGGAATCAGAGTCTTACTGTGCATGTGGACCCCCCATGAGCCTCTCTGAGAACTCATGGGAGGGTAGGCCTAGTTTGTGTCACCTTCAAGATGCTGTTCTTAGTCTAGAGCAGCACATCTCAACCTGTGGGTCGTGACTCACAGGAACTGTGTTACGGGGCTGCGGCATTAGAAAGGTTGAGAACCACTGGGCTAGCGCGTCCTCTACCTCCTTTTGCAGTTGGCACACTAAGTTCTGATTGGTAGATTGTTAGGGTGGTCTCTCCTCTCCATGCATGAGCAATCACTTGGGACAGAATTAAGGTGGGTGGCACCAAAATGGGAGCCCTACCTTGTCCTCCTTCCAAGAAACTATCTAACAATAGGATGAAATTGGCCTGGCTTTGGAGCAATAATATGACCCAAACCACCACTCAGGACTGAGGAGTCCATGCACAGGTATGGATCACTCTGAAATGATCAGGGCAATGGGCTGGTATTCTTCCAGTGTCTTCCTGAAGAGCATGGGGATGTATAGATTGCTTGTATGCCATACTCTGGGTCATGAGGAGCCAAGACTACTGGTTCTTGCTTACCTCTTCAGCCACCTCCCCCCACGTCAGCACCATCTCACATGCACCAGGCTGGGGCTGATGCTGAGCTTAGCCACCAACACGACCACAGGGCTCGAGCTCCTTCTTCCTCTCTGTACTTCCACAGAACCTCTTCCCTTCCCCAAGGTGCAGTGAGGTCCCCATTGAAGACAATGGAGTTCATTGCAATCCTTTCACTCTTCTACTCCAGTCCTCCTTATAACACTCTCCAAAACGGTTTTTCTGAAGGTTTGAGAAAGTCAGTTGGATGCCAAGGTTAAGACACTTTGTCCTGGGTGACTGTAACCACCTCTTGTTCTCCGGGTATGAAGAGTAGGGTTTGGAGTTGGATGACTAAAAGGGACTTGAGGAAATGAAAACCCTTCCTTCACTATCTTACCAGCAATACTCCTCTTGCAACATAAAAGGGAAAAATACCGAGTAAACTTCTTATTGACTCTTATTTTAAACTGTAGGTAGACTTGAAAAACCTTTTTTTTTTAATTTTTTTTAATTAAATCAAATTAATGTGAGGGTACAATTTTTTTTAAAACAAGACTTTTATTTATTTTTTTGTAGAGACAGAGTCTTACTTTATCACCCTCAGTAGAGTGCTGTGGCATCACAGCTCACAGCAACCTCCAACTCCTGGGCTTAGGCGGTTCTCTTCCCTCAGCCTCCCTAGTAGCTGGGACTACAGGCACCCTCCACATGCCTGGCTATTTTTCTGTTTTGCAGTTTGGCCAAGGCTGGGTTTGAACCCGCCACCTTCAACATATGGGGCCGGTGTTCTACTCACTGAGCCACAGGTGCCGCCCAGAGGGTACAATTTTTAAAGTATATTTTTCTCACTTCTGGGGTAAGGTTCCATTTGTAGAAGAGCCCCTCACCCAGGGGGCGTGTTATACACCCTCACAATGTGCACATTAGGTGAGATTCCGCCTCATGCCCACCCTCCTTCTGCCTTGAAAAATGTTTTTTTTTTTTTTGAGACAGAGTCTCATTATGTCACCCTGGGTAGAGTACTGCGGTGTTACAGTTCACAGCAACCTCAAACTTTTGGGCTTAAGAGATTCTCTTGCCTCAGCCTCCCAGAAAAACTTTTTATAAAGACTTTCCCCAGCATTTCCTGGACCGAGACATTAGTTTTATCAGTTATGTTAATGAGGTGAAGCTCAGTTAGTTTTATTTATAAAAATTTGTGCATACACAGATGGCCTATTCCTACATATTCTGTAAATACAATTCCAAATGTATGAGGATTTTTCCAGCAAAAAATTTATTTTCTTTTTCATAATGATTGATAAAAACATCTTTCTTATTTTCCTTTTATGCTGGTATCATAGTTTCCACATTGAATGGAAGGGAGGCTTCAAAATACTCCCATTAATTAACAGAGAGCTTTGATCATTAGTTAAATGACTGTGATTTATCCCATGTAGATATGTTCTAGTCCATTCATTACTGGGTTTTTCCACATCAGTATTACCTCGAGATGATTCTAAACAGATGGTCTGGTTCAAATGTGATGAAAGCTAATATCAAAATGGCAGCAAGCTGGGGAACTTTTCAGATGGAATGTTAAGTTCCCTTATAAGGTAAAGCACTCATGTAAGGTGAGTGGTTGTACCCTGGTATTGTTCAACTCAGCTTGAATTCTAGCTGAATAATTCCGTGCAGCTCCATTTGTTACTCAATGTAGTTATAAAAATGTATTTGCCCTTTAGTCTTTGACATTCCTCACACTTCTCTTAGAGTGCCTTAACATTCTTTCTGTTCCTTTTAGGGGGAAAATTTATTTCTCCTTTTTTACTGTTGATAATAGAATACTTTGAATGACTTTTTTCCTTTAAAAAATATGATAGAACTCCATGGTGAGAACGTATGATTTACTGTGCCAGGCTGTTTTGTTGATTTAGCTTCCAGATGAGCTTGAAAATAAAAGGCAGAAGTGAACAGTTTAGATCAGATAGGAGATATTATAGACCAAATGACAAATGTAACTCCTGAAAAATGTGAAATAAGGTTGTTAAGACTAGATTTAGAATTAAATTTCATTGGGGCTAGTTATATGTAGAACATTGTGTATAGAACACTGAGATAATCTTTGGCAGAAAAATATGATGGCTCATTGTAATGAATCCAGAGGAACAGGGTACCCCTAACTCAGCCACCTCCCTCTGTGACCGCATAGGACAATCATAGAATAACCGTTATTTTTAGCTCAGCAGCTACTGGCAACAGAATGAGTCATCTCTATGACGACGTGAGCATCTTTTGGCCACAGGTACTTGAAATTATTTTTAAAATAGACTAAAAAATGCCAAAAAACCAAGTTACAGCAATCCAGCTGCCATCTGGGGATAATGAAAAATCTATCTACTCTTTACTTTTTTAACCATGCAAAATTTTAAAAAGGTAAGTGTAAATATTTTAAGAGTATTGACTGTTTTTTTCTTTTGTTTCTGCTTTTCCCTGAGCATGACAATTTTTTTTAATGTGGGTATTAAAGTCAGTTATGTATTATAAATAATATATACATATGTATATACCTGTGTAATTTTTAAAAATATAGTTGACAATGTTAGCTCCTTGACGCTAGATATTAGACTTTGACTCTTGCCTGCCAAACAGTAAACAGTGACAATTTGAAGGGCTACATTTCAGAGTTGAAGTACAAAAGGAATCTAAGGGTAAAAGCATTTGAAAAACAGTTTGATATCCCAGGACTTGGAGAATAACAGCCTATTTCTGGTCTATCTCCTGTCCATATCTATCTACGGATTGATCTGTCTCCCTCCTTCTCTCTCCCACTCTCTCTATCCATCAGTCCATTTGGATTCACCAAAGCATCACCACCATTTCCATGAGCACCTTGCCATGGGACCAGAGGATGCACTCTGGCCTGTGTCGTCCTCCTCTACCTCTCCACTTAATTCTGAAGCATGAATTTGAGTTGAAATGGGCCTCAAGTTTTATTTTGTCACCCCCTTTAAAAACAGAAACACAATTGAATTTATTCCTTTCTTTTTACTGAAGGAGGAACAATTCCCTCTTAGGAGAGTGCTATTTTCAAAAGCTGTTTACACTTCTTTAAAGACAGGGAAATGACTGAGTTGTAAGCACTGCCTTTTCTCCTAATAAATTCTGTCTACAAAAGAAAGTCAGCCTGTCACTCACTGACATTTGCATTTGATTACGGTTCATATTTTTCACCATCACAATATTTCTTTGCCTGAAAAATTGTTTGTATTTTTACCACTTTTGGATCCTCGTCTAGAAATGAGGTACAGTCTGTTGGTAGGTCATATTTTTTTGTAACTTTTTACATTTTCTATTCTCTTTGAAGGTTGTAGGACAGAAGTCAGGTTTAGCTTTAGATTTCCTATCCCCTTTGAAGGTTGTGGAGCAGAGGTCAGGCTTAGCCTGCCAGTTACTGCAAATTTTCTTTATTGTCACAATATACTGTGTTGGGTGTTAATAGCATGGGGCATCAAGGATATTTCACCTAATGGCCTTTTCCCCTTCTTATTATATATATGAAATTAACCAGGTATTAAAATTAGGCATCTCTTTCCTTGAGTAAAAATGTTTTTTTTCAGTCCCCATGTCTAATTTTAAAGTGTGCCATTAGGTTAACAAGGTGAACAAGATACAATTGAGGTAATGATACGATCGAATATTTTGGAAAGTCATGGCAATAATTTCAATCATTCTACTCAGGGGACCAGATGTGGTTAGCAAGGATGGTCAGTAGGCAAGGAGAGAGGAACACACGGGGACATCATCACCACAGGAAGAACAAGGACACAAAACTGATGAGAGCAACAGGCGATAATGAAAATTGTAGAGAGAATGCGAGAGAATCCTGACAAAAATGAGAAACGGATAGACAGGCTCACATTTTCAAGTGGAGCTTTTCAAAAGATATTCGCTGAGCATTAAGAACTCAGGCATCAAGATACCTGCTAGGACAAGCATTATTTCACGTCCACTTTGACTTAAATTTTAAAACATGAGCTGCAGGTTTTAATTTCATAAATCTCAAAGTTTTTTTTAATAGCATCAGGTAACTTAATATTTGCAAAATATTTAGAACAGTATTTGTCACATAATATGCACTGTAAGAGTTCTCTTTTATTATTCGTGTCTCACTTGGTCCTTGCACAACCCTATGAGGTAAATATTGCTATTATTTCCTTTTCATGGGTGTCTCAGAAGGTTAAGTCACTTGCTGGGAGAAACTACATGTCTTCAGCGAATTCATTCTTGGTAGGGAGTGTCACTGATGCGGTTATACCTTTGTCTACAGCTTGGGCTGCAGGATGACAAGGGGACAACAGACAGGGCCCTATCACAGTCAGCTCTACTATGGCCTGAGTTGGCTCAAGAAAGGTTAAAGTGGTAAAACCCTCTGTCTTGGGAGAGGAAGGACTCAAATGGGCCCAGTACAGACATAGCACCTGACTCTGTAGTATGATAAAACAAAGGCAGCTCCAAATACTTCTCAGTTAATTATTTTGCATTATCGACTCATGATTACCTGGGGGCCTATAGCAGTGGTTGTGTTCATCCAATAACTTCATTTATTTTTATATGATTTTATGACCAATCTATGGTTTCTATTTCCTCTTATTGATCCAAATATTATCACCTGAAGAGAAAGGACTATGTCCTTTTCTATGCATCGTGATTTGCCATATCTAACTTCTGCAAGTTTTCCAAAGTAATTTCTGACTAGTCCCCACCAGGTTCAGTTGTTCCTGTTTTCCTGAATACTCGCCACTCTGTTCCTCCCCGGGGGTTTGCTCATGCTGTTTCTCCCACTTGATTGGCTCTTCCTCTTTCACTTCCTCTAAAATCCTACACAGTCTTCAAATCTCAAATCCCTCCTTCTTCGTATGTCAAACAGTGTTGATTTCTCTCTGAATTCCTGTTGCACTTACAAGCTGTCCCTCGTGGTATAGTAATTATTTTGGGTGTGAGTGATTAAATTTCCACCAGAATGGTAAGATTCAGATTAGAAAGTGATTAGTTGTTTTTTCCTCAATAGTTTATTGTCAAAGTTTTAAACATATGGAAAAAAAAAAAAGGAATTCCACAATGGAAACAGTCATATACCCAACTACATCCTATAATAAATGTTTAACTATGTTTGCTCCGTCTTATATATACCTCTATTCATTCTTCTATCTATCCATCATTTCAACTTATTTTTTGTGATACATTGCAAAAATCAGTTGCAGAAATCAGTGCCTTTTACCCCTACCCCCAACACGTACCTGGCACTAACTAGAGTCAATATTTTTAAGGATATTTTTGGCATTACCTTCTCTATAGTCCATAGAGCCCAACAGAATATTGGCCACATCATAGAAGATTAATTTGTTCATGTTGGTTAGAATTCAGATATCACTTTGAAAAGCACTGGAAACCAAGAAAAATGGTCACTGGGTCTCTGGAGACTTAGGGGCAGACAAAGGTGAGTGTGTTTTTTAGAGTTTCAGAAGAGACACATCCTTATTCAGCTTCTACAGTCTAACTGTAACCTCTCAAATATATTCTAGGAAAGTGTTTGGGCAGACTTTGAGAAGGGGCTTAGCTGAGCCACTGGATGTGTCACCATCTGATTGACTAAAATATAAACATGGGTGCTGTAGACGTATGAAAGAGATATCCTAGCTTATCTGAATGAAGTGATAAAATAGTCCCAACAGGCAAAAAACTGGGGTTCATGCGCAGCAGCCAGTGGCAGCCTATCCATTGTACCCAGCTGGATGGAAAGTCAACTCCTTCATAGAGCAAGCACACACTCCAGCTGGATGGAAAATCAACTCCTTCATAGAGCAAGCACGTACTCCAGCTGGTGGAAAGTCAACTCTTTCATAGAGCAGCACGCACTCCAGATGGACAGGATGGAGCTTTCAGAGGGCTGTTTCCTTGAGTCTGTATGGGCAGTGAGGTCTGACCTCTTATTAGCTGAGTCAAAGTCATAGTACTTCTCAGATCTGGTAACACCTTTACAACATATTATTGTGGTGGTCATGATTAACCCTGAGTTCTTCCTTTAACTGCAATATATAGGAGAACCTTCACATGTTGACCACCCAAGGGACAGTAACCAAATGGTCAATGCACTGAGGTGGTCAACATAAGGAACTAGGCCTACTGTACTGATATGTACAGGTGATACATGGCCCGTCTGTGAAAATTAGGTTAAGTTAAGGAAATGCCAGTGTAGGGAAGTGATTCACTATGGAGATTCTACTGTATTTACATCCTTATCCATATCAACTTCCACATCCATATCACATACACCCCCTCACTCATCAAATGAGAGGTTCCTTCTCATCCTTGTATCTCTGATCATCCCCTCATTAAAGTCCTCTCCTAATACCCTGATTAATATTTAGAAAGCCCCCCTTCCCCACCATTATGCTACATGTTTGCTTTCTGTTTTACCTGGAATATTTCTCAAAATCCCTACTTTTTCAATTCCTTTATTGGGTATATATCCTGAAGACCAAAAATCACATCATAATAAAGATATATGGAGTGGAAGCTGCAGTATCCAAGATCGGCTGCGGCCAGGTTTAACATGCCTGTGAAAGAAAGAGATGGCAGAAGGCCGGAGGCTAAGTGTAGCATCCAAGGTGCAAGATGATGAAATTATAATTGGATTGTATCTGCACTGCTTCTGGAAAACAATACCAGCCTGAGCTAGAGCAAGATCCCGTCTCTAAAAAACAGCCAGTCGTTGTGGCAGGTGCCTGTAATCCCAGCTACTCAGGAGGCTGAGAAAAAAGAATCGCTTGAGTCCAAGGGTTTGATGTTGTGAGTTAAGATACCACAGCACACTACCGAGGATGACAAGACTAACTAGCATCCAAGGTGCAAGATGACGAAATTACAATTGGATTTTGTCTACGCTGCTTCTGGAAAACAAGACTTGGATGTAAAGGAAGCACCAAAGAAATTAGGATGAGGAATCTTGGCAAGTAGTTTAACAAGATAGT
>CAUYON010046664.1:0-22654 GCA_963573935.1 Arctocebus calabarensis
AGGAGGGAGATGTCACATAAAATCTGAAATTCTCTGGCTTCTTTTGGGTTTGTGGGTGCTGGACCCTCTGTCTGGACTGGGCTTCAGTGAGAGCAGGTGGTGATACCTCTTTGTTCAGGGCCAGGATCTCAATCTACCACCCTTGCCTATCATGTCATCTGTTTGAACCTGGAGACACTGAAGCTTTGGCTTCAGGTTTAAACTGGTGGTAGGCTCGGTGCCCGTAGCACAGTGGTTCCGGCGCCAGCCACATACACCGAGGCTGGCAGATTTAAACCAAGCCCGGGCCTGCTAACCAATGGTGACAGCTACAGCAACAACAAAAAATAGCCAGGCGTTGTGGTGGGCACCTGTAGTCCCAGCTACTTGGCAGGCTGAGACAAGAGAATTGCTTAAGCCCAAGAGTTTGAGGTTGCTGTGAGCTATGATGCCACGGCCCTCTACTGAGGGTGACATAGTGAGACTCTGTTCAAAGAAAGAAAAAGAAAAAAAAAAGATGACTGAGTGGGAAACATCAGAAGTTAGGGATAATGTATTGCTCCAGAGAGGTTTAGAGGTTTACTTCTAACTTCTACAGCAGTTGTTGGCTTGCATTGTAGGTAATAAAACATAGACACCGTGTGTCACCTGTGACTCAGTGGGTAGGATGCCGGCCCCATATACCGAGGGTGGTGGGTTCAAACCTTGTCTTGGCCAAACTACAATAATAGCCAGGTGTTGTGACAGACACCTGTAGTCCCAGCTACTCGGGAGGCTGAGGCAAGAGAATCACCTAAGCCCAGGAGATGGAGGTTGCTGTGAGCTGTGACTCGATGGCACTCTACTGAGGGTGACAAAGTGAGACTCTGTCTCTAAAACAAACAAACAAACCTGTCTCCTGCAGACATTTGCACATTTGCATACATTTCCCATTACGGGTCTGTGTTAGTTCATTTGTGCTGCCATAAAGGAAAGACCCAAGGCTGGGTAATTCAAAAAGAAAAAAGTTGTATTTGGCTCATGGTTATTCAGGCTGTACAAGAAGCAGGGCACCAGCATCTGCTTCTGGTGAGGACTTCAGAGAGCTTTCATACAAGGTGGAAGGGGAAGGGGGAGCAGGCCCAGCACCTGCAGGAGAAGGAGCAGGACAGGGTTGAGTAGGTCCCAATCTCTTAAATAACTAGCTCTTTGTAAACTGATAAAGTGAGAGGGCACCAAGCCATTCACCCCCCCAAACCCAAACACCTCTCACCAGAACCCACGTTCAACACTGGGGATCAAATTTTTTTTTTTTTGAGACAGAGCCTCAAGCTGTCACCTGGATAGAGTGCCATAGCATCACAGCTCACAGCAACCTCCAATTCCTGGGCTCAAGTGAGTCTCTTGCCTCAGCCTCCCAAGTAGCTGGGACCACAGGCGCCCGCCACAACGCCCGGCCATTTTTTTGGTTGCAGCCGTCATTGTTTGGCGGGCCCGGGCTGGATTCGAACCCGCCAGCTCAGGTGTATGTGGCTGGTGCCTTAGCCCGTTGAGCCACAGGCGCCGAGCCTGGGGATAAAATTTTAACATGAAATTTGGAGGAGCCAATCACTCAAACCATATCATTCTGTTCTGGCCCATAAATCTCTTGCACTTCTCTTCTCACACTGTGAAATACAATCACCTCTTCCCAATAGTCCCCTGAACTCTTAACTACTTCTGAGCACCAACTAAAAAGTCCAAAGTATCATCTGAGACTCAAGGCAAGTTCCTGTCCCCTATAAGCCCGTAAGATCAAAATCACGTTATTTACTTCCTAGATAGAATGATGGTACAGGCCTTGGGTAAACATTCCCATTCCAAAAGGGAGAGATTGGTCAGAAGAAAGGGGCAACACATCTGAAACCCAGCAGGACAAACATTAAAGTTCCAAAGTCTTGTCCCTTGACTCATGACTCCATGACTCATATTCTGGGAACACTGATGCAAGGGATAGACCCTGAAACCTCAAGCAGCCCCACCCATATGCCTTTGCTGGGCGCAGCACATATGGCTACTGTCATGGGTCAGAATCTAATTTCCTGCAGCTTTTCCAGGCTGAGAGGATGAGGGGACAGTGGCTCTACCATTCTGGGGTTGGAGGGCAGCAGGCTCCTTCCCATAGCTCCGTCAGGCAGTGCCCTGGTGGGGACTCAGTGGAGGGACTCTAACCTCATATTTGCCCTCTACACTGCTCTAGCCAGGCTAGAGCAGTAGGGCTCTATTCCTGGGCACCCAGGCTTCCCCAGGCATCCTTTGCAATCCAGGAGGAAGCTGCCATGCCTCCAACACTTTTTTTTTTTTTGAGACAGAGCCTCAAGCTGTCACCCTGGGTAGAGTGCCGTGGCATCACAGCTCACAGCAACCTCCAATTCCTGGGCTCAAGCGAGTCTCTTGCCTCAGCCTCCCAAGTAGCTGGGACCACAGGTGCCCGCCACAATGCCCGGCCATTTTTTTTGGTTGCAGCCGTTGTTTGGCGGGCCCGGGCTGGATTCGAACCCGCAAGCTCAGGTGTACATGGATGGCGCCTTAGCCCACTGAGCCATAGGCGCCGAGCCTCCAACACTTTTGAATTCTGCACACCTATAGATTTAAAACCACCAAGGCTTACATCTTGCTGTCTTCAGAGCAGCAGACTAAGTTTTACCTGGGGCCCTTTGCGCCACAACTGGGCTTGAGCGTTTAGAATGCAGCAGCAGCTTCCCAAGAGGGTACAGGGGCCCCAAGCCTGGCCCTCAAAATCATTAAGTCCTTCTAGGCCTCTGGGCCTTTAATGGGAAGAGCTGTCTTGAACATCTCTGAAATGCCTGTGGGAATTTGTGCCCATAATCTTGATTAGCACTTGGCTCCCTTGTGGTCATGCCCAGTCTCTCCGGCCAGTGGTTGCTGCACATACCACTGGGATTTTTCTCCTGAAAATGCTCTTTCCCTCTCTACCACATGGTCAGCCTACAAATTTTCCAAATTTTTAAAAGTTCCAACTTAAGTCATTCCTTTGCTCCCACATCTGATCACAGGCTGTTAGAAGCAGCCATCTCATCATTTAAACAGCTTAGAAATTTGTTCCACTAGATAACCCAGGTCATCACTTTTAAATTCAGTCTTCCACAAAGTCCTAGGATACAGATACAATGCATCCAAATTCTTTTTTTTTTTTTTTTTTCAGTTTTTGGCCGAGTCTGGGTTTGTGCCCACCACCTCAGGCACAGGGGCCGGCGCCCTACTCCTTTGAGCCATAGGTGCTGCCCTACATACAACGTCTTTGTATAGATGTAACAAGGGTGACCATTGCTCCAGTTCCCACTGAATTCCTCATTTCCATTTGAAACCTCATCAGCCTGGCCTTCACTGTCCATACTTCTATTAATATTTTGGTCACAATCGTTATGTCTCTGAGGAGTTCCCAGCTCCCCCTCATTTTCCTATCCCCTTCCAAGCTCCATATTCTTCCCATCTCTGATGTTACCCAGTTCTAAAGCCACTTCTATGTTTTCAGGTATCTTTCTAGCAACTCCCTACTCCTGGTACCAATTTTCTGTCTCCATCCACTTGCACTGCTATAAAGGAATACCTGAGGCTGGGTAATTTAAAAGGAAAAGTGTTTTATTTGGCTTAGCATTCTGCAGACAGTACGAGAAACATGACGCCTACATGTGCTTCTGGTGAGGGCTTCAAGGGAGCGTCCAATCTGGATGGCAGGTGGAGGGGGGACAGTCATGTCACATGGTGAGAGCGGGAGCAGAGTGGGAGAAGGAGGGGCCAGCCTCTTTTAAAGAACCAGCTGTCGGGTGAACTCACTCATTATCTCAGGATGGGCACTAAGCCATTCCTCAGGGATCCACCCCTATGACCTAAACACCTCCCAACAGGCCCCACTTCCAACATGGAATCAAATTTCAATGTGATTTGGAGGGAAAGATGGGCCACAGGCCAACCACTCTGCATCCCCCCTGAGTCTCTTAAGCTCAGGGCTCCCTCGTGTGATGCAACTCTGCTGCAGTCGCAGGATGTTCTGTGATTAATAAATGATCTGATGTTCTGTGATTAATAAATGATGTGCTCTCTGATCCAGAAATCTGACATTTCCTGTCAGAATTTAGAGATAAATATAAAACAACAACCCCTACTAGTGGCCGTGGCCTGAAGTTTTGTGTAATCATTCCATATCTTTTACCATGTGAATTACGCTGGGAAAACTTTTCCTCAAACCATAGCATCTCAACTACTACATCCCCAAACTCTGACTTAAGACTGTTTTTTCTCTACTCCTATCAATTACCAATTATTATCTTTTTCTTGCTGTAGAGTTTTCTACTTTGAACATGAAGTACAGCAGCCGAAGAAATGAGGTAAGATTAGTATTAGCATTGTTTATTTAATAACTAAAACCAAAGAGCTTTTGTTGTTGGAGACAGACGCATACAATTCAGAACTAAATCCTCAGCAATTACAGTTTACCCAAGAATAATGCAGGGGTTAGGAGCACTGACTTTCCAACACTGCACAGCTGAAAAACCCATGTTTTGATTCCCCCCAAATTTAACCATGTTAAATGTGTGTTGTACAGTAGTACTCTGATAATAAAGGAAGCTAGAGGAAAGAAGCAAATTGTGAGGAAGAGAAACATATTTACTATTCATTAAGTGTAAACGGAGCATCATAAAAGTCTTCATCCTCATCATCTTCGTGAGTAGACCGAGGAAGGAGGTGAAGAGGAGCTGGTCTTGTCTCAGAGCTGGCAAAAGTAGAAGTGGCCTTGGACAGTTCAGATATGTTGTTCAATGGTCAACTGCGTATCTTGGAAAAATAATGAGTCACGTAAATTTTATGGAGTAGCAAATCATTCCTGGGAAAATTATGCCTTGCCATATGCATTGCTTTGCTGAGGTGCTCTCTTAGACACATTTTAATTTGTATTCTTTCAATGTATCTAGGAACTTTCCAGTGGTGGAAAAATTTTCCTAGGTGTCTAATTTGTAAGCAAAGCTTCTGTAAATATACTCAAAATTCTTTAGTTTTTTCAGTTTCTTTATCCCATGAGCCTTTGACAAATACATATTCTGCTTAGGTGTCGTAAAAAGGAGTTTATTGGCCTAAAAAAATTTAAGGGCTCTTACTAAGGAGATGGCTAAGTACCAGAAAAATCTATATTTCTTATTTTTGAGAAATCATCTAGATGATGAAACTCATCTACGTCTCATCTACATTTAATGCGTACGTTTCTAGTGGCAGCTTCCTTTTCCTTCCTTCTTACATGTAGGTGGCCATGTTCCTGCCCAGCCAGGTTCTTCTGCCCACTGCCCAAAGGAAGCCAATAACTACTCAGAGACAGCAAGGTTTACTCCATATAGCGCTAAACAGGGAGACAGTAGGAGTTTCTCAAATCCACCTCCCCGAGAATTGAGGAAACAAGGGTTTTTTGTTGTTGTTGTTGTTGTTTGTTATTTTGAGACAGAGTCTCAATATGTGGCCCTCTGTAGAATGCTGTCATCACAGTTCATAGCAACCTCGAACTCTGGGGCTCAAGCCATTCAGGACACGATTTTAAAAGCAGCTGAGTGAGCATGCACCTGGTATGGTTGGCCTTTCCACTGGAAGGCAGTTCCTTGGGTGGAAGGTTCAAGCCTGCTTGAGTCAGTGCTTTGATCTGGGTTGGTCAGTCATAGGAATGCGGGACCTGGAAAATATCTCAAAGCTTACCACTAGGTTCTGAATGGGTGATGTTCTATATGGAGAAAATTAAGAATCTTTGTAACTGGGCGGAGACTGACTCAAAGGAGTAGGGCACCAGCCCCATATGGCCGGAGGTGGCGGGTTCAAACTCAGCCCTGGCCAAAAACCGCAAAAAAAAAAAAAAAAAAAAGAAAACAAAACCAACTTTATAACTGACAACTCCAGGATAAAGAAGCCAATGAGGGAACAGTGATTATTATAATTATTGTAGCCAAGCCTGCTCCTTTGTAGAGTTTGGGGGCCTTTACTCCAGTTCTTGCCTTGCACCCTTTCATCAATTTGCAAGGATGGTTTCAATAGAGCGAAAATTAAACATATAACTCTCCCCATGATTCATGCCTATAAATATTCTGATATAATTACATATTCAATCTATATCCATGGAAAAGGCTACAATGGAAAGAAACATGCAGTTTAAGAGTTTATAGCTTAGGGTGGCTCCTGTGGCTCAGCGAGTAGGGCGCCAGCCCCATATACCGAAGGTGGCGGGTTCAAGCCCGGCCTCGGCCGAACTGCAAAACAGAAAAATAGCCGGGTGCTGTTGCGGGTGCCTGTAGTCCCAGCTACTAGGGAGGCTGAGGCAAAGAGAATCGCTTAACCCCAAGAGCTGGAGGTTGCTGTGAGCTGTGTGACGCCACGGCACTCTACCCAGGGCCATAAAGTGAGACTCTGTCTCTACAAAAATAAATAAATAAATAAATAAGAGTTTATAGCTTAATGACCACAAAGCTGAATATTATACACTGGGTTACACTGACCTCTAGAGGTTTAGTGAAAAATAGCTGGGGACAGAGGAAAGTACAAAGTCATTTCAAGTGTAAGGTTTGGCACATTTATAAGCCTCCTTACCAATGCAGGAAAATAATGAGTAATTGGGTGCCGGATACAAATTCTGAGCTAGTCAATAACTGAATTATCATTGTTAAAGTACAATGTAACAGTATTTTTGAAATTTTTAGTAGGATTTCAAAAATCTCAAATCAATTCTGTGGACAGTAAAAAGAAAAAGAGAAGAGAAATAAACTATTTATTGTCTTAAAAAAAATTTTTTTTGAAACAAAGCCTCAAGCTGTCACCCTGGGTAGAGTACTGTGGCATCAAGCTCACAGCCACTTCCAATTCCTGGGCTCAAGCGATTCTCCTGCCTCTGCCTCCCAAGTAGCTGGGACTACAGGTGTCCACCACAATGTCACCATTGTTGTTTGACAGACCCAGCCGGATTCGGACTTGCCAGCTCTGGTGTATGTGGCTGATGCCTTAGCTGCTTGAGCTATAGGCACGACCTTGTCTTAATTTTATTTTTTAAATTAAATTAAATTTTTTTTTTTTTTTGGAGACAGAGCTTCAACCAGTTGCCCTGGGTAGATTGCCATGGCATCACAGCTCACAGCAATCTCCAGCTCCAGAGTTTAAGCGATTCTCTTTTCTCGGCCTCCCAAGTAGCTGGGACTACAGGCTCCCACCACACGCGTGGCTATGCTTTGGTTGCAGTTGTAATTGTTGTTTAGCAGGCCCCGGCTGGATTCCAACTTGTCTTAAATTTTAACATTTGCATCATAGGGCCTTCATTTAAGAATGTATAACGGGTGGGCATGATGGCTCATTCCTGTAATCGTAGCATTCTGGGAGGCAGATGTGAGTGGATTGCTGAGCTCATGATTTTGAGACCATCCTGAGCAAAAAGTGAGATCCTCGTCTCTAGTGAAATAGAAAAACTGAGGGAAGAGGATTTCTTGAGCTCAAGAGTTGAAGGTTGCTATGAGCTATGACTCCACGACAACAGCTCGAGACTCTAAAAATAATTCATAACCATTAATCTTTTCATCTATAATTTTGGTTTCTTTTTTTTTGAGACAACGTCTCACTTTGTTGCCACCCTTGATAGAGCTCTGTGGCATGATCTCCATAATTACTTTGCACATTAAAGGGCTTCCTTAAGAGAATATTAGGGTCTCTTCAGATTACTTTAAACCCGTTAATATATTAATATATATTTCTACATTCACAGCTTTTCCTCTTTTTCCTTTTAGTTCCCGCTGTCACCATTGGCACTGTTGCCCATACGATCTGGTGGCCTTACCATCCCTCAGAGCCACAAGGTTCCAAAAGAGAGGGAAAGAACTAATCCAAGCTTCACATCCTTCATCCTTAAGCGCTTAGAGCCTGTCAGTCAATCTGATCAGTTTAGTTCATCAAACAAGAGAGAGGAAGCACCATTTAAGGCACTGATCCATCAGACTCCCAGGTCTTTTGATAGCACCATTTGGTCAAGAAACCTGTGCCTTTTTCAGAAGGCTAACCATTATAGACAACACCTAGAGACGAAGGAGAACTGGAAATCCAAGGAAATAGAAGGACATGACAAAATTGAAATCTTTCACTTTGAAAAGGGGCAATCTTTGATGTCTTTTACAAATTTTAAAGATGGCAATGCTCCCACAGATAGGAAAGAGGATTTTGACTGCCATGGTGGTAAAATGACAAAAACAGAAGAGAGCTCTCGATATCTTTCATCACGAAGAAAAGACAGTTCAGTAGTCAGAAACTGTAAACAAGATCCAGAATTTGAATTTACCATTCCAAGCAATCTCCAAGAAGCCCAATATTCAGAGATCACTCCAAGCCAGGATGAAAAGGTGAGAAATAATAAAACTGATTCAAAAAGTACTTTATTACATAAGAATAATGCAGTTGAATCAAACAGTATTTTAGAAGAGTTTACTCTTCTTAAAATCTTGTCCAATGGAGTTTTTGATGACCCAGTGGAAAAGCTCCAAGAACGTCAGAATGGCATGGAGACAAACATAAAAGTATCAACAGATGGAGAAGCCAAACTAGAAATGAATGGGATGGTACCTCTTATCCATATCACTTTCCCTGCAAATGAAACTCCCAAGGAACCAGCTATAGCCAAACCAAACCTTCAAAAAAGAAGGGGAACTGCACATAATAGCCGTAGTGTCAACATACTTGCACACCAGGAACATGACAAACTTAAGATGAATACCCATAGAAGTAACCTGGACTTGAAGACCAAGACAAGTAATAAGACATCTCAGAATTTCATGATTTCTACTGAAGGTTGCTTTAAGCCTACCATGCATAAAACCAGCATAAAAACTCAAATTTTCCCTGCTTTGGGGTTTGTTGACTCTAGGCTTCAGCAGTCACCCAAGTTTCAAAGAATGCCACAAATTGAAAAGAAGCCATCAGCTCACTGGACTCAGAAACCTAAAAAGCAATCATTTCCCTGCATCTGTAAAAATCCAGGAACAAAAAGGTCGTATGTTCCTTTCTCTGTTCAACCAACAGAGCCAAGACTAAATTACCTAGATCTTAAATATAGTGACATGTTTAAAGAAATCAATTCAACTGCTAATGGTCCCGGAATCTATGAGATGTTTGGGACCCCTGTTTATTGCCACATTCGAGAAGCTGAACGGTATGAAAACAAATATTACCGAGAGATATGCTCAGCACCATCAGGCAGGTGTATCACCTATAAATGTCGATCTTCACACAGTGAGAGGAACAAGAAAAGCAGAACAAGACGTTCTCAGAAAAGACCACATGTTAAGCCCACAAAGTCTTCACTTGGCATGAAACAAGAGCACAAACTCTTAATTTCTAAAGAAACGAGCTGCAAGGATGTAGTTAGCAACCTATCTGATGTTCAAAATAGTGATATTTCAGACCCAGACCGGCAAATAAAATCTTCAGGGAATGACTTCCTATTTTCCAAACATGAAGTTGATCCCATGAACTTGGCTCACACTTCTGAATGGTCCAGTGACCAGAATGAATTCCTTCCTGTTTCAGACTTATCCATTGTTGAAGAAGTTTCTATGAAACAGTCTACTGATGAAGGAGACATTTCTAACCATCAAATACTTGCCATGAGCCTCCGAGATCTGCAAGAACTTGAAGAGCTGCATCACCAAACTCCATTTGTCCCTTCGGAAAACAGCTGGGCAGTACCAAGTGAGAAGAGTACTAAGAATGTACTGCAAGAAGAACAGAATACAACATCTTTTGGTAAAATAAATGCTAATCAAATTTTAGTTAATGATCTAGAGTTTGATAGTGTTTCACACAAGTCTAAAACACTTATGAATTTCTCTTTCCAAGAGAGACAAGAAAATGAATCTTCCCAGACATATCAACCTTGTGTTCATTCTTTGGATAATGATAGTTTGGAAAATACATCAATCACAGATGAATCATTCGGAAAAACCTTAAAGTATGCAAATTCAATTTTTCAAGAAAGCCTGGACTCCTTAAAGAATGAAGAATTGACAGATGAACTATTAGGTTGTCTAGCTGCAGAACTACTAGCTCTTGATGAGAAAGATAATAACTCTTGCCAAATGATGGCAAATCAAACAGATCCTGAAAACCTAAATCTTCTCCTTGGTAGGAGAGGAAATGCCACAAAAGAATTGGGGAGAGAGACAACAAATGTCAAAATACAGGTTGGTATAATGAAATCAGAGATTCATTGTGGGTGGGAAGGACGTTAGAGAAAATCTGGTTCACACTCCTTATTTTCATTTTTATTTCTTTTCCTTTCTTTTTTAAGACAGTCTCACTCGGGTGGCTCCTGTGGCTCAGCGAGTAGGGCGCCGGCCCCATATACCGAAGGTGGTGGGTTCAAGCCCGGCCGGGTGCTGTGGCGGGCGCCTGTAGTCCCAGCTACTCGGGAGGCTGAGGCAAGAGAATCGCTTAAGCCCAAGAGCTGGAGGTTGCTGTGAGCAGTGTGACGCCACGGCACTCTACCCAGGGCGATAAAGTGAGACTCTGTATCTACAAAAAAAAAAAAAAAGCCATTTAAACTGGGGTGACATCTTATCTTTGTACTTTTAGCTATTCAATTTAACCCTAGGCTAATTTTTGCTTACTTTTAGAATACTGCAAGTATGACAAGGAGTTTAATTTTCTTCTAGGTGCCAGTTTGACTATGATCCATGTAATTTTTAATCATATAATTTTATATTTTATACTTTATGCTTCAAATCACACAGCTAATGAGGAGCAAAGAGAAGGCCTGGCCTTGGTCCTCCTGGTCAGTGAGCAGAGCGTTCTCCTCTGAGCTACACTGCCCTCATTTCTGTCTGTTTGCTGGAAGGGAATATCAATTTGTTCCATTTAAAGGTTCTCAACGTGTTTAATGAATAATGTTATCATTTTGAAGAGGAAGTGTTAAGAAAGATTTTATTTAACTGACTTCTATTTAAGTTTTTATATCATGTAAAAATTGTTAGAAAACATAGAAACATAGTATTTTGCCATAATTCTGTTTTAAGGACAATGCCATAACTGACATCCTCAAAAAGACATTTGCATTTAGATGTGTTTTACTGAACACTGGAAAGAGAACTCTGTAGCAATGATAATTGAGCAACTTACTAATATTAGCTGTCACTTCCTAATACTTTTACTCTCACACTAGTCTAAATACTCATCTGGATTATATGGTTTAGTCCTTGAAACAATTGTATAAGGTAAGCAAGATAACTTTTCCAAAGTTGTGCCGGTGACAAGAACCTAAGCTAAGACCCAAAGCCAGGATTCTCTGATGACCTCTATCCTTTTTTCTTCTTTCATCTCACCAATATATAGACCATGATCTTCCCAATGAAAGGATCACAATATATGGTATTGATTATTAATCATTACATATACTCACAGACACATATGCAAAGACAAAGGAGGTTTTCTATTGACTTAGATTGTGTCATTAAAAGTCAAAAGCCAGTCATTGCCATGTAACTTAAAAATAACCCGTGTTTCTTCCAAACCCAGATCAATATAGTATTATTGAGCAGAAACTATATGAAGAAAAAGTAGATTCAATGGTGAAGCAAAGCCCACAGGGCAGTGTGTGTACTTAACACATCGGACGCTTGGAAAGGACGCGTGAGTTGTTATACGGGCTGACGTTACCCTTCTTGATCTGTGCGATGTTTTCTTCTCAAGACGCGTGGCACCCAGAGCAATGCAGTGGTTCCAAAATACTATAACGTTCTGGAAGCCACATCTGTGCAAAAACTGAGACCAACTCAGTCACACAACTGGTTAATATGTTGAGCAAATTCATTGAAACCAGTTGTATGTTATCATGTACAGCTTCCAAAAATACGGGCCATTCCTGACTCAAAAAGTCTGAATATTGTGACTTTTATAGACAGAGGTAAAGATGAGCAGAGCCTCTGGGAGCCTGTTCTACAGAAAACCTCATAAGGCAGAGAGAGAAGGGGGCTGATCTTATATGGAGACAAGCTTGAGCCGTGCTGTCTCTCTAGAAAGATGTGGCGGCCACTGCTTCCTTCTGAGTGGACAGAGCACAGTGAGAAGCAGGCGTGGGCTGGCTCAGAGTCCCACACTCACATCTGTGTATATTACAGGGGGAGCAAAAAGCCTTATAAGCATGAGATTGTCATGGAATCCCGGATTTTGTTCCTAAAAGGTAGCAGAGAGCTTCGTTTAAAAAAAAATCACCATTTAGGTAGTGCTGATGGAGAAAGAACTGTTCTTGAGTTCAAAGGAAAATGTTTGCTTGGGAGACTTTACCTTCAAATTACAGTAGACCCTTTAGAAGTTGACCCCCAAGGGACGGCAGCACACTGGCCAACATTCAGAGGTGGTCAGTGCTGGGTCTGCTGTGCTGATATGTCTGTGTGGTGTATGTCCAGGCTGGCAGAATCAGGCTAGTTGAAGGAGGTGGTCAGCGTAGGGAGGCGGTCAGCTCTAGAGGTTCTCCTGTATTTCTGACACCAATGCAGAGATACGTGCTGGTCTGATAGAGAGCTGGCACCTGTACACTGCAAGGGCAGCACCTGAAATCTGCGTGGCGTTGAAATTGGCCTGCCTTGCAAGGGCCATTGGCTGCCTCTCCAGGGAAGCAAACAACGTATTTTTTGGTGATTATAAATCGCACTAACAAAATAGCTTACTAATCAAACAAACAAGGACTGTTTGCAGACTACTTCTACTAAATAACAAAAACAACAAACACACAGTGCAATCAGTGCTATCACCATGGTTAACTTAGCAGAGAGGTCCTCTCTTACCCCCCAATTTACTTTTTATTTCTTAAATTGGTAGTGTATATAAGTGCTTCTACAGGGTGCTGGGTTTAGCATTTTGGCTGTTGAGCTGGGTGACATTTTTACTGCTTAATTGGTGTCTTGTTCTCTCTATTTATGCAGAGCCAGTCTATAGTCAACAAAACAAAAGAAAAAGTCTTTGATACTAGAAAAGGTTTTTACCCTAGATTGATATTCAAATCCATGACCAGGGGCATAATATATGCTGCAGTGTGACGATTTTATTCTTGAAAGGAGGATGCAAAGTGTGCACCAGCCCCCTGGAGGCTGCAGGAGCAACGAGGTGTCAGCTCTGCTTTCTGCAGCTTACATGCGATGCTTCCTCATGGCGTGACCTTAACCCGAGCTTTCACTGGGGCAGTGACAGTTCTGCTCTCTTAGCCATGTAGAAAAGCAGATCCCTAGAACGTCATGTGGAAACGCTATGTGGAGGCTCTTGCCCGCTGCCTGCAGCCAGCCCTTCTTCCCCTGTTGGTGACCACCCAGGCCTGAGCTGTTTTAGCCTCTTTCCCACTGATGAGTTTTCCAAACCTTGTCAGTGGCTGGCAGTTAAATGTTCTGCCACCAGCTTACAGAAAATAAATGTTGGATTGCCTTTTTTCTTTCTTTTTTTTTTTTTGCTTTCTTTCAAACTTGCATGTTTATCCTTCTTCACGTGGATTCCTGGAAGAGTCAAACATCTGATACTCACACCAGGCCTGAAGGAAATGTTTGTTCCAGCTGAAAATAAGATAGACCCCACTTCGCTCTTTAAAGCTCTTGTTGAAGATCAATGTTTAATATTTTCTTTGTGTGATGAAGGAATTCTTCTTAAAAACCAAAAGAACCTGAACTGTACAGGTCCAAGCAGTGGTGATGTTCACTAGAGAAAATGTTATTCCATTTGCACGGGTCTGATGAAAGAAATAAGTCTGGCGCTGGACACCCACACTGGCGGGGAGGGGAGCGAAGAGAAGAAATGGGGGGATCGCTGGGCGACCAGCCGGCAAAACAACCCACCACAAGGCATTCAATTCCAGATTAGATCTTGCTTTTATTCCCGTCTCTCAAAAAAGATGCTTTAAATTATTTAATGGAGAAAGGTAGTACTTTGAACTCCAAGAAAATCAAAATGTTACAGTTCTAAGGTTGTTTTTTTTTTTTTTTTTTTTTTTCTACGGTATCTAGTGAATAAAACCAGCTTTAAAAAAAACCCAACAAAAACTAAAAAGCAAAGTTGTCTCATCTTTTATAAAAGTAAGTTCAAACATTTGGTACAGATGGAGGCTGGTCAAGCATTTAAACACATAATTTCAGTGTCTGACGGTTCTAGAATAAAAGGCATTTGATTCAAAACAGCACCTTTGGTTGGTCAGCAGGATATGCTTCCACTAAATAACCAGAATTCACAAATTGAAATAAAGTGAAATCCTTTTTCCAGAGTTAATGAAAGGTTCCTGTTTGTGAATTAGGGGCTTTGAAGTCTGGGCCTTCCAAACAGCACCAGGAATTTACTGGTGATTTATTACTATTTAGACAAGTGGCACACAGAGGGTTACTCCATGGAATGCTGACATTCCCAGCCTGTCAGGGCAGCGCTCCCGACACGAGGAGCTTGCTCAGAGGGCCTGTGCCCAGGTGGGGCCCGGTGTCCTCTCTCCGGGGCCAGCCCCCTCCTGCACCCACCCTATCTTCCTCCCATACCCCTTCCTGTGGGGCTGCTTCCTTCCTGTCACTCGTCCCACTCCCCACAGGCCCAGAAAAGCTGACTCCCTCCACCCCATCCCTTGAGCCTCTCTTTGTGGCACTTGGTTCATGCAGTGAGCAGAACCTAGGGCCACACCACTGCTGACTCATCCCTCATCCCGAGAGACTCACCGGCCCTTCTGAGATTTTCCCAGGCGGCCTATCCCACGCTCCCTCCCCATCCGTGCTACACTAGTCGTCCTGGGGAGAGACCATGTCCAGGACTATCCGGATGGACAGGACGTCTAGGAAACTGATGGCCTTCCCTGGGACGAGTGAAATCAGAGCATCTCACATGCTCAGCTCCTGGGGCGCCCACAGTCCCTGCCGTGTGGGATCCACAGCAGAGACTCAAAGTGGGGGCGAGACTATTGTATTTGGGTATCTGCACTCACCCAAATCTTACTCCAGTGTGTTACTGGGTGGTCTTCTTATTTTGATATTTGCTTGGGAACAGTGTGATTTTTAACCCTGGCTATGTGAACTAGAACCTGTGAGCCATGGAACCAGGACCTTACCTGAAATTGCACTTTGCTATTTGTGAGTCTCGCACTTCCTAGTGAGATCTCAGCAGTGGGCCTGCACACATTCTTTGGGGAGGTGATTAACTGGAGGCAAAAAACATCAAGACAAGAGTCGCAACACAAGCTCCGCAGTCTGCCTGAAGATGGAGGAATAAGCCTTACCGGACTCCCTGAGCGGGGTTCCTGCAGGGCGCAGAACACTGGAGTGGGGGTGGACAGCTAGGCTCTGACTGTGGCTATTCACTTGCTGACCAACTGTACGGCCTGGACATGGGGGCGCAGTTCAGAGCCTCCAGCTTTCTGCCACACACTTGAAGAGCGAGGATCACGGGGCACCTGCCCAGGAGGGTAGGGTGTCGTGAAATGCCGTGGCCAGGGCTCAGAACTTTGTGACACGCTGATGGATGTGCGTGCTCACTGTTACTAGAACCTCCCAGAGTCACAAAGAAAAAGTATGGTCAGGGGGAAGGCAGGATTTCAGTGGACTTGGCATGCTGTGCAGGATGTGGATCGGAAGGGAAGGACTGTCTGTTTCAGAAAGTGGAGGGGAAGAAAGGACGGGTGACATGTTTCCTCTGCTTTCATGTTGTAAAACCATGTTTTATTTTCCAGGTCTTAGTAAAACACCTGCCTCATTTAAGAGAGAAAAAAAAATAAACATACTCACCCCATGTTTTTGGTGAAATATTTAAAATTAGAAGCACCAGGCACCACCTTGCTGTACATAAAAATCTTGCTGGAGATGGAGGGAAAGGAAAATGTCTTTTTCATTTGAACAGAGTCAGAGTGATGACCAAGTAACCCCGTCCACTGCGCCGGCCTGCCCTCCCTCCCCCGCTTCTGCTCTGACTCGCTCTTTCCACAGCAGCCATCACTTCCCCAGGCAGCAGGAAGCCGGAGGCAGCGCTGAAGGAACGCACTCTTGTACTTCTAGATGGTTTCTTAACTGAAACCTTACAAACCCTCTGGACTGAAATGTGGGTGAAGACTCCAAACTCTGAGATCTGTTCTGAAGACTGAAGTCTTACAGTGCTGATTGTAACTCTCCTCATGGAATGAGATCAGGTCTTTTGAAAATGCAATTGGAGAATTTACTCACCACCATTATGCATTGAGATACGCTCAGACTTTCACATTAAACAAATTGAAAACCTGTGAAGCCTGCTGGAGGTGCCGATTAGGAAAGAATAGAGCGAGTATTTGGAAATTTGGGAGAGGCAGACTCCCGTTCTTCAGCAAATGTTGTATATGGTTTCACGTTGAGCGTGACAAAGGGAGGTGGCCACACGCTATCCAAATGAGAGGCTCCGATGCCTCAAATTCGCTGCTTACCCAGCTTTTCCACACAAGGTACCTAGAACTTGGGCCTGATTTGTCTCTTTACCCATCTGGGCTCTCACTTTTATTATCATTTATGTAGATTAGGATGAGAAACAAAAGAAGGGCAGGGATTGTTGGGGGGTGCCTCCAGATTCTCTAAAATTCCCACAGGCTCTGAAGCCCAGCCTGACTGCGTGGTGGAAGTTAACTCTGGGTGACATACAAGGTCAGAAAATTAATTTCTTGAACTCATCCTAGAAAATGTGCTGCTCGTCATTGAGGAATATCCCTACATTCACTTTCAAAGTCCTCCCCTTGGCCATCCAGTGGCTATAGTGATACTTAGCAGTGAGCCAGGCAGCACTTTTTCTAGGATAAGTTCGTGAATTTAATTGTCATACCTCATATTCACAGTTAAGCACGCATCATGAGGGGTGCTCCCCCCCCACCATTTCCCAACTAAGATTCTCTCACTCTGTGTTAGAACATCCCCAAGGGAGGTCCCTGGAAAATCTGATGTAGCTACGAACTGCAGCTGCTTGCACAGAGCGCTGCGTCCGAGCAGCTGTCCTTGTAATGAGATATGTTAAACTTCGGAAGTTGTGAAAGATGGAAATATTAGTGGCAGTTAGAATACAATTAAGAAAACATTAACATAGCTGGTACTTGATGCCATAAGCATGGACGGGACATGAGGAGAGAGACAGAGAGAGAGAAGGTTGTAGGCTCCCAGCGTTTAGAGAGCAGGAAGGTGGTCAGTGCAGGCTGACGCAGAGCCACACAAAAGTCTCTGAAAGTCTCGGGCATTGCACCACGTCTGCAACGGATCAGTGCAATGAGAACTTCAGAAGGACTCCAGTGAGTCTGGCCTCAAATACAGGGAGCCGTGGGGAGGGGTGCGGGGAGTCGGGAGGAAATGGTGAACTTGGAAGACCAGGTACCCTTCATGGGTGTTGGGGACAGCAACATCCTGCCGTCCAAAAGAAAGCCTGTGCAATGCCTGCCTGGTTGCCTCCAAAGGACAAGTCGAGAGCTTCATGCTCTGGCTCTCGTCTAGAAGCAACACACATTCCTGGTCATCGTGCAGTTGCCTGGAAAAGGTGTTTGGAGGATTCAGAGTCAACAGCAGGAAGTTTGTACTCCGGAAAGTGGAGCATTTTCCATCCTCAGCCTGCAGGAGTTCCCCAGAGCCTCCCGGTGGCAGGTTCACACCTGCTTGTGTGCTGGACACCAGATACCAGGGAGTCACCGTGGCTCTGAACTCCAGAAACACATGCCCTGAAAAGGAATTTGAACAGAGTGGCCAACAAACTGCTGTTGTCATCGCAGTCGGTGGGTCCCAGAGCTTTCTTGGCTCCTTTTACTCACAGTTTGAGCCAGGTCTTCTCAAAGTCACTGGCCTCCCGGGAGCGCTATTGATGGCTCAGTGCTCATCTGTCATGGGTGAAGCCCTGGGCAGGCAGCAGTCTACAAGCCTGGAGGGTCGCTCTGCAGCTGACACTCACAGCACCTCATTCTGCCTGTGTCTCAGACTGACACGACTGTGAGAGACTTTCATGTTGACACGACCCTTTGTCTACCTCTTTATGGTGATTAAACCGCAGAGCGATCCACACGGCTCGCCCCGTTGTCCTCTGTAGAGAAGAACGGCAGAATTCTCCAAGCCACCCCTCAGCATGAATCGCCTACTTGGAACAGAGGGACAGTTGCATTTGTATTTCCAAAGGTAGCTGCTGTGGTTTCTAAATCATACAGTGAGTAGAATATCTGGGAAAGGTCTTTATCAGCGGTGCCTACGTTTGGCTGCATATCAGAATCATGTGGGGAAGCTGGTTTAACGTGGGTTTTCAAACGTTCAAAACATCCAACCTAGACTCCAGGCATTGGTGTTTTAACTGGAAGTGCTTGTGCGTCACTGTGGACACACCCTGAACAGTCAGTGTTTTCTAAGCTGACCACCCAGAGGACAGCCACAAGCCAGTCAACATGCAGCGGTGGCTGACATAGGAACCAGGCCTGCTGCGCCGAGGCAGACACGGGGTGCGTGTCCAGTAGTGGAAATTAGGTCCACTTAAAGAGGTGGGCAGTGTAGGGAGGTGGTCAGCTACCATTGGAGGGTCTACCATTGGAGCCAGAGGAGGAAGGTCTGTGACGTGGTGACTCCACAGCTGCTGCAGAGTCCCACTGCCTGATTAGAATTGAAACTGTCCCGTGCAGTGTCACTGGTCATGTATAGCCAGCTTGCCCAGTGTGATCACTGCTGCGCGTATCTTGGTGGAGATACAGACCTTAAAAGGGCCTTATTAGAGGTTTTTCATTATGCCCCACAACTTACAAATAAATGCTGATGAGAAAAGTGAGAACGGACCCTGAAGGTGTCCCCAGTGCATGGCGTCAGCAGACACTGTGAGGCTGCTCTTTTCCCAGCCTGCCACGTTGCGGTCAGCACCAGGGGTCCACCTCTGGTCTGTTAATGATGGGGTGCAAGTCTTGCCGAGCCTCCTCTCTGTGCTGCTGTGAGGCTCAGAGGGTGTGTTCCCGGGGGCCGTCGTGCTGGTGTCTGCTCCTGCTCATCTCACACAGATCTCCATGGAGGTGATCAAGAGAGACGGGCTCACAGGTCACAGGTCACCTCAACAGCCCGCGAGACGTGTGTTTCCCCATGTTGTCCTTGACATCTCCCCATGACAGGGTTTCTCAGAGCCCAGACGCCAGCTCCCTGCGACACCTCCTGGGTGGTTGCTGAAAACCACTGGTTGTTCGGACCCTCCCTGGGCCTGTAGACTCAGAATTTCTGCCTGTCTCTGCAATCTGCGCCTTAGCAATTTCTCTGGATAAGTCAAATATCAATAATGTTTTGAAACTAGGACCCTAAGTGCAGAGTCTCAGGGTGAAGGGAGGGGGGACTTCCCACCTTTCACCATGCCCGGCTCTGGGGTGGCACAGGGATGGCCTTGGAAGGAAGAGCTCACTCTGCTGCCAGGCAGGCGCTACACCTGCCCCACCTTCAGGCTCGCTCACCGCAGCCTGCACTTCTGTCCCTTGTGAGACTCCACTTGACTCTTTCCCAGACGCCAGCAGGGAGTTCTGCCGGCTATCCCTGAGTCCCATCATCTCGCTCCCGGGGGCCCTGGTGCCCTGGTGGTGACTCCCATTCCCCATCCTGCTCTCCTTCCGCTGCTGATGTCTTGGTGGCAGCCAAAGTGAAAACAAGATGGGATATGTGACATCACAGCCTGCTTCTCGGTGCTTTCCAGCCTCCTGCAGGAGCAGAACCGAAGGTCCTTAATTGTGGCCTCCAAGTCCTAACTCCTCTGGGCCACTTGGACCTCTTGGATCGCCTGTCCTTGGGCCTCCCAGCACCCCACCCTCCTGCTGGTCTGGGGTGACAGCAGCCTCTCACCCCCAGGGCCTTTGCACTTGCTGCTCCCCTGGAATGGTTCACACTACCCTCTGCACAGACGGCCTCGCGGCACTTCCCTGACGATGGCCTCATAGAACCCCCCCTTCCTGCCCTTGTTTTCCTTTCTTTCATAGCACTTTAAACTCCCTGACACATATGTTATTTATTGTTCCTCTTAGTAGAATATAAAGTCCTAGAGAACAGAGAGATTTTATATGTCTGACCATCTTAGCTCGAGCTGCCGTAACAGAATGCCATAAACTGGGTGGTTACCCAACAGGCACTTATTTCTTCTGGCTCTGGATTCTGGGGGTCCAAGGGCCGAGTGGTCTGGTTCTGCAGGGCTTCCCCAGGTTCTCATTGCACCTGCACACGGCAGAAAGAGAGTTACAATATAGCTTTCTAACCTCTTCTTCTTATCAAAAATAAATTTATTGTGTATATTTGAGGTTTACGGTATGCTGTGGGATACACACAGACGGTAGAATGATCACAAGGGCAAGCACTCTGACATATGGGTCATCTCATTGGCTGCTTTTCTTGTGACAAGATTAGCTAAAATCTACTTATTTTACAAAAATCCCTAATGCAATACAATCTGATTAACTTGGTCCCCAGGTTGTACACTAGATCTCTAGACTGGCTTATCCCGCGCACCTGCTATTTTTTATCCTTTGCTCTCCACCTTCTCAGCTCCTCTCCCACCACGCCGGGTGCCCACCGTTTCCTTCTCTGCCTCTGTGTGAGCCCCTTGAAGAACATACGATACTTTCCTTTCTGGGTCTGGTTTAGTTCAGCGTAATGCCCTCCAGGTCTATCCATGTTGTGGCAAATGGCAGGATATCCTTTTTATGGCTGAATAATGTTCCATCGTGTGTGTGTGTGTGTGTGTGTGTACACACATATTTTCACATCCATTTCTCAGTCAATGGGCATTTAGGTTTTTTATTTATTTAGGCTGTTTCCATATCTTGGCTATCATAAGTCACACTCCAGTAAAACAGGAGTGTAGACATCTTTTTATTATTATTATTAAGTCAATTGTACATAGATCATGAATACCTTTATGCCATTATGGGAGTCAATGCATTGATTATTTGTACCAATTGGAATATTTAGATCCTACTAATCAACGTAGCCTTCACCTCATTTACCCAATTACAGCCTTAAGACATTTGTGTTCTACACCTGATAGATCCAATTTGTACTTGCAATATACTCCACAGGTGTGGTCCCTCTACCAACCTTCCCTCTATCAACCTACCCTGCTCCCTTCCCCTCTTCCTCCCCTTCCCTCCTTCATCCTAGGCTACAGTTGTGTTTCATTTTTCATATGCAAGTGTGAGTGATTATAAATTGGTTTCACAGTAGTACTGAGTATATTGGATATTTTTTTCCATTCCTGAGATACTTTACCAAGAATATTTTCCAGCTCCATCCATGAAAACATAAAAGAGGTAAAGTGTCCATTTTTCTTTAATGCTGCATAGTATTCCATGGTATACATATACTACAATTTATTAATCCATTCATGGGTCAATGGGCACTTGGGCTTCTTCCATGTCTTGGCAATTATGAATTGAGCTGCAATGAACAATCTGGTGCAAATATCTTTATTGCCAAATGATTATTGGTCCTTTGGATATACATCTAGAAGAGGAATTGCAGGATCAAACAGCAGGTCTACATTTAGATCCCTGAGTGTTCTCCAAACTTCCTTCCAAAAGGAAAGTACTAGCTTGCATTCCCACCAGCAGTGCAGAAATGTTCCCTTTTCTCCACATCCACACCAACATCTGTAGTTTTGGGATTTTGTGATGTGGGAGTTAGATGGTATCTCAGAGTGGTTTTGGTTTACATGGGAGTGTAGATATGTTTATGAAGTGATGATTTCATGATTTCACCTCCTTCGGATATATGTGCAGATATCCAGAAGTTCTATTTTCTAAAAATAGAACTATCATAGGTTAATATGAGGGTATTAACGATTAGATTACAATGTTTGTGTTTGTTAGGTAAGGTCCCTGTTGTTGTCGTGTCAGGCATCCAGGTGTGCCATATACCCTTACATTGTGCCCATTAGGTGGGAGCACGCCCATCCCCCTCCCTCCTTTCCTCTCCCCCTCCCCCACCTTAAATTAAATTGAATTTTTCTCTTGTGTGAGTGTGTATTAGACAGTCTCCTAGCTTCATATTAATATTGAGTACATTGGACACTTGTTTTTCCATTCTTGTAATACTTTACTAAAGAGAATGTTCTTCACCTCTATCCAGGTTAATATAAAAGATGTAGAGCCTCCATCTATTTATGAATGAATAGTATTCTATGGCAAACATATACCACAGTTTGTTAATCCATTCATGGCTTGATGGGTTATTGACACTTGGGTTATTTCCACATCTTGGCAGTTGTAAATTGAGCTGTGATAAACATTCTAGTGCATATGTCCTTATGGCAAAATGATTTTTTTTCTTCGGGGTAGAAGTGGGATTGTGGGGTCAAATAGAAGGTTTACTTTGAGTTTTTTATGGATTCTCCATAATTCTTTACAAAGAGACTGTGGTACTTTGAGGTCCCATCAACAGTATACGAGTGTTCCTTTCTCTCTACAGCTGTGCCAGCATCTGCAGGTTTGGGACTTTGTGTCATGGGCTATTCTCACTAGGGATAGGTAATAGCTCAGTGTGATTTTGATTTGCATTTCCTTTTTTTTAATTTTTATTAAATCATAATTGTGTACATTGGTGCAATCATGGGGCACAATGTGCTGACTTTATATACAATCTGAAATATTTTCATTGAACTATTTAACATAGCCTTCATGGCCTTTTAATCACTATATGAA
>CAUYON010046666.1:0-18012 GCA_963573935.1 Arctocebus calabarensis
TAAAATTAAGACATGAAACTATCAAAATATTAAAAGAAAGTGCAGGGGAAACTCTTAAAGGAATTGGCTTGGGTGAATATTTTATGAGGAGGACTCCCCAGGCAATTGAAGCAGTATCAAAAAAATACACTACTGGGACCCGATCAAACTAAAAAGCTTCTGTAAAACCAAGAACATAGTAAGTATAGCAAGCGGACAGCCCTCAGAATGGGAGAAAATATTTGCAGGTTATGCCTCTGACAAAGGTTTAATAACCAGAATCCACAGATAACTGAAAAGTATTAACAAAAAAAGAACAAGTGATCCCATCTCAGGGTGGGCAAAGGACTTGAAGAGAAGCTTCTCTAAAGAAGACAGGCGCATGGCCTACAGACACATGAAAAAATGCTCACCATCCTTAATCATCAGAGAAATGTAAATCAAAACTACTTTGAGATATCACCTAACTCGAGTAAGATTAGCCCACATAACAAAATCCCCAAACCAGAGATGTTGGCATGGATGTGGAGAAAAGGGAACACTTCTACACTGCTGGTGGGAATGCACACTAATACGTTCCTTTTGGAAGGATGTTTGGAGAAAAGTCACATTATAACAAAGACATCTATAACAGAATGTTCATTGCAGCCCAATTCGTAATTGCTAAGTCATGGAAGAAGCCCAAGTGCCCACTGACCCACAAATGGATTAATAAATTGTGGTACATGTATACCATGGAATATTATGCAGCCTTAAAGAAAGATGGGAGACTTTACCTCTTTCATGTATGTTTACATGGATGGAGCTGGAGCATATTCTTCGTAGCAAAGTATCTCAAGAATGGAAGAAAAAGTATCCAGTGTACTCAGCCCTACTATGAAGCTAATTTAAAGGTTTCATATGAAGGCTGTAACCCATCTATAGCACAAGAATATGGGAAGGGAGGGGAGGTGGGGTTGGGGTGGAGGGAGGGTAATTGGTGGAGCCACACCTATGGTGCATCTTAAAAGGATACAGGCAAAACTTACTAAAGGCAGAATACAAATGTTTTCATACAATAACTAAGAAAATGCCATGAAGGGTATGTTAAACAGTTTGATGAAAACATTTCAGATTATATATGAAACCAGCACATTGTACCCCTTGATTGCACTAATGTACACAGCTATGATTTAATTTTTAAAAAGTAAATAAAGGCTCGGCGCCTGTGGCTCAGCGGGCTAAGGCGCCAGTCACGTACACCTGAGCTTGCAGGTTCGAATCCAGCCCAGACCTGCCAAACAACAATGGTGGCTGCAACCAAAAAAATGACCGGACATTGTGGCAGACGCCTGTAGTTCCAGCTACTTGGGAGGCAGAGGCAGGAGACTCACTTGAGCCCAGGAATTGGAGGTTGCTGTGAGCTGTGATGCCTTGGGGTGACAGCTTGAGGCTCTGTCTCAAAAAAAAAAAAAGTAAATAAAATAAAATAAAATAAAGTAAGAAAACATTTCAGATTGTATATGAAGCCAGCACATTGTACCCCTTGATTGCACTAATGTACATAGCTATGATTTAATAAATAAATAAATAAATAAATAAATAAATAAATAAATAAAATCACGAGTTCCTGTATACCTTTAACCCATCTCCTTGAGTGTTATCACAGCTACTACAGCATTATTGAAACTAAGAGATTTAACACAAGCATCCTATTACCTAAACCACAGGCATTATCTAGACCTCACCAGCTTTTCTGAGTAACACCCCATCTCCCTAGTCTCCTCATACTGACATAGGTCCGAATCAAGCCCTGTCTTTGTATTTATACTAACAAATGCCCTTCTATTTACCGTGGTGGGAACAGGTGATCTGTCCAGGCAGGAGACACTCCCTTCTCAGTGCCTCCTGTCTCGGGAGCATCTGTTACTGCCCAAGTTGACCTCACACACCCAGGGTGCATCCGTTACTACGGAAGTTGACCTCGCACACCCAGGGTGCATCCATTACTAGGGAAGTTGACTTTGCACACCCAGGGTGCATCGTTACTACGGAAGTTGACCTTGCACACCCAGAATGTGCCAATTTCCCTCACTATAAAGTCACTATTTTCTTTTTAAAATTAACATTTATATTTGGGAAGGCATTTTGGGACTGTAAAAATATCCTGTTCCTCCTTAACCTTCACTGACTAATTTTAGCACCCACTAACAGATCTTACTGACGCAGTTATGATGGTCTGATGGTGGTCGGTTTCCCTCGATTGTTCTACCTGCATTACTGGAATTCTTCTTTAAGGCAGTTTTTCCTCTCTCACCATAATGTTTTTATTCTTGTGAACAGCCCAAGCTGGCCATAATCCAAGAATGAAACAGTCCCGTAGGGATTAGTCTAGAAAATGTTCGTGCTGCAATACGTAATGTAAAACGTGCCTACGTTCTAAAACTAAATGACAAAATACAGTGTGCAGATAGAGACTTTTAGGAATGTAGGTTTCACATCGGATGTATCGTATGTGATGGGTTAACAGTCTGACCATCGGTAGCCCCTGTCCTCCAGTGTGTCAGCGGTAACTAAAAGGCCAGGTCATTTAATGATCTACGGGCAGGGTAACCACAATCGACTTGGTGAAGAATCATTTGCAGTCACAGGCAGATCTCTGGAGGGCAATTAGGCATTTACATGGCATCCCCAGTGTCCCCTGGAAGCACCCTCCCATCTCTGCCCACCCCACCTACTCGCTCACTGCCACCACACAAAGTCTCATCCAGACCAGGAAGGTGGCCTGGCTATGTGAGATTATTTCATGAAACAAAGGTAAAGCGAGACACAGGCAGAATTCCACTCACCATGGACAAACTTTGGGGGCTTAGGGGTGGACTTCAGCACAAAAACGGAATTTCACAGCTCCTCCGCACCCGCGGAGGGGTGTGAAGGGGAGGCCCCCAAGGCACCTGTGGTCTGACCCACGGCCCTATCAACGCACGTCTCCCCTTCCTGGGCAGCCAGCCGGGGCCTGTCCTGAGGACCAGCTGGACAGTGCTCCTCTGAGCGCCAAACAGCCCCCGCCAGATGTCAGTGCCCTCAGGCGGCCCTGGCACAAACTAGAAAACCCAGTGAACGTGTCCCGGGCACCTTCACTCCCAGTCACAGAGTGAGGCAAGGCTGCACCTGGCACTCCAAAGCACTGCGCACAACTTATTCAAGGCAGCTGCTTCCCTCTCCAGTGTGGCATTGCAAAGACACAGAAAATCTAATCTTCCTGTCGGGTAGATCACTTGTGTGTCTCTAATAACAAGTGAAACTGGAGCCACTGCCCACAGCTGGCATGAGCGCCCACTGCAGGGTGGGAGTCCCAGGGCCCTGTCTGCACTCCACATGGAGGGGCCACAGGAAGACAAGTGTAAATCCACCCAGGTGCCTTGCTCTTCATCTGCAGCACATCCGACTGCATTAAATTGACGGGACAAGTGGAGGGCAGAGGCCAGCAGTGCTGGGCTTGAACTGCCATTAATAAAGAGAAACTTCATTTCAGCGCTGAATCAGTATCTACTCTCACCAAGTCATGGACTCAGGGCCCTCCGCTCATCACACCGCACGATCCTGAACGCCAGAAAGGCTGCCCTGGGCCTCTGAGCCGGTCCAGCAGGGACCTCTAAGCTGAAATACCTCAGGCAGGTGAGAGAAAGGCAGGCCTCTGGGCAGTGCCTCCCAGCCCGGTGGGGGCTGTGCTGCTGGGCAGGCTCTCAGGGAAATTCCGGGGCTCGCCCGCCCTGCTCAGAGGCAGGCAGGGTGATTAAACACACGAGAATGCGGGATCGGGCCGCTCAGCACCTTCCCAGGGAGCACAGTCACCACACGTGCCACAGCCCCCACGGAGCGCAGAGCACAGATGTCTTCCTTAATGTGTCATCTCATCACACCTCTGCGGGTGCCAGGCACTCTGTCTTCTTGGGGACAGCAAAAATGCCCAGGTAGCTTTGCTCACGTCACTTCTCACCAAATATGGGTCCCCGGCTTCTCTGCTGACAGGTCACTGTCCTTTCCAGGAAGCCAAGGGATTTGCAAGACCCAGTCCTTGGTACCTTGGCACCACTTTCCCAGTCAAGGCGCAGGACCAGTTAGAAGGCGTCAAGGTCACTTGGGGGTTGGAAATTCTCCCGGTGTCTGAGATTCCAGGATGTGCACTGGAGGTCTCAGGACACCACGCTGCCATGCAGGGCCAGTGGTGGGTGCCAGCTCTGCTAGACCACAGGGGATTTCCTCAGCCATGAAGAAAAAGTTATGTTAGTGTTTTAAAAGCCGCACGGTAAAAATCACCAGGAGACCTTTACTGAGTCTGAAGAGAAGGACCGAGGGAGGAATTGTCTCCCACGCTAAGTGAGATGCCAACAAGCCTGAGTCCGGGACGGTCTGGCGCTCGCCCGCACGAGCCCAGAGTCCACGCAGGCAGGGCGCAGTGCGTGCAGAGACCTGTCCACAGAGAAACGTTTCGAATAGTGAAAAGGCTCAAATATCCACACATCAACATTTCTCTCATTCAAAATAACGTTCATGCCCATGGTACTGACATATGAGACAGAAAAAGACGTGTCTGAGAGCAAATTACTGTGACAGCACTGCATGTAAAGAGGTGGCAGTGAGCTCCCTGTCCATCCCCTCCTGTCTGAACGCAGCATTTTAAGTTCACATACACCAGGTTGAGGGCATCAGGCAACCCAGGCACCTCTGGCCACCGCCAAGCTGTCACGCTGTCTCTTTAAGCTTCAGGTTTTCTGTATAAAATGGGTTTAATGTCTACTTCTTGGAGCTATAGTAAAGATTAAACAAGATGCTAAATGAAAAGCTTAGTCTAGTACTAAATACAAAGTACTAGTACTAAGTGCTAAGTATGACCTATAGCACATAAATGTTTTGTTTTTCGAGACAGAGTCTCACCATGTCACCCTCAGTAGAGTGCTGTAGCATCACACAAACTCTTGGGCTCAAGCAATTCTCTTGCCTCAGCCTCCCAAGTAGCTGGGACCACAGGCACCCGCCTCAATGCCTGGCTATTTTTTGTTAAAGTTGCCATTGTTGCATTAGCTGGCCTGGGGCTGGGCTAGAACCTGCCATCTTTGGTGTACGTGGCTGGCGCTGTAACCACTGTGCTACGGGCACCGAGCCAGTACATAAATAATTAAATGCAGCTAATGATGTTCATTGTTATTATCGTCTGTTCATTGAAATGATTTGAGCCCTTGGTTGGGCCACACCTGGCCTCTCCCCAGGTTCTCATTACATTAGGAACCTCACAGGGCCCCTGGGGGCCACTTCCCAGCAGGGAGGCCTGCAGTGACCCCTCACCACAGGCCATACTCACACTGTGTTTCTTCTTTCACTCCTTGTACGGCCTTCGTAGGTTTGTGATTTTGAATCTTTGCTTGTGTTTCTAAAATACCACAGACAACTGGATGTTAAAATAGGTCCTGGATTTGTGCAATTACTTTTTAAGAATCTTAACATACACTTCACAACAAAAGTGTACTTGTCTGGGCGGAAACCTTGATTTGCAGCAGGTCACATGAAAATGAGGTCTCTCACCTTCTGTGAGCTGCATGAGGACCCACGCGCCGCGCACTTCACACTGGGGTGAGCACAGTCATCCTGAGAAAGAGCTTGGAGCGGGGCTGTGCCAACATGGGGAGGTTCCCACAGATGTCCACACCCCCGAGCTGTGTTGTAAGAGCACAGAGCCAGGCTGAGGCACACGACCACCGTACTCCACCCTGTCTGCCTTCTAGACTGTGGAGTGCCCTGGGCAGGTCCCCACACCTTTTCAGGGCCAGTAGAAACAATGCGGCTGCAGCACAGTGCGATGGCTCAGCAAGGCTCCCAGAGGAAACAGGTCCACACCCCTGACCCAAGCAGCCAAGCTCAGGCTGTGACATGCCTCCTCAAAGATGTTCAAGAAAGGGTCCCAGTCTCCACGGCACCTCTCAACCCCATAGCACATTGGTCTAGAAACAGCAGACAGAATTAGAAATGGTCTGCCTCTCATTAAATATACTTGGAAAGAGAAGTAAAAGCCACTTCTCAGGGCAACTGGCTGTGGTCGGTATCTCCACTAGCCTCAGCCCAGGGGGTCAGCTCAGGGGCCGGCTGGCGTCAGGAGACACTGCCCGTGGCCGTGTGCCTCCCAGGGCAGGTACATCAACCGGGGCTCCTCTCGCATCCAGCAGTGTCTTGCCAGGCCCTGCCACTCTCCAGTCACCCTGCACTTCACAGACAACAGAAAAGAAATCCTCTGAGGTCACAGACCTTTTTTGTTAAGAGGTAAAATATATTAGGACCAAGAATTCTGCTTGTTTACACCCTTGGTCCAAGGTCCTGTTTGGTCAAAGCAGGACGTCCCCTAATGAAAGCACATAAATAAGGTCACCACACAGTGTCACAGAATCATCACCCTACACGGTCACCATCAGGACGGGGCCTCAGAGACTGTTTTAATTCCTGATTTCACAGAGAAACCGAGTCCCTGGGAGGTGAGGTAGCTCCTCCAGGTGACACAACTGCACAGCAGGACTGTCAACACACACTCACCGCTTTCTATTCCTCACTTTTAGAGTCTGTGCTCAGATGCACTCGTGGAAGGCCGTAACAGCACTCTGAAGCCACGATGACTCTTCGTGCCGGTATGTGAGTATTAAACCACACTGGACACGCACAACTAGCTTTTTTCTTCGCAAAAGAACACTCATTATCAACTCTTTTTTTTTTTTTTGCAGTTTTTGGCCAGGGCTGGGTTTGAACCCACCACCTCCAGCATATGGGGCTGGCACCCTACTCCTTCGAGCCACAGGTGCCACCCGCAACCCATTATTTTTATGAGACATTTTCATTTTTACTATAAAAATGAAAATTTAGGGCAGCACCTATGGCTCAGTGGGTAGGGTGCCGGCCCCATATATCGAGGGTGGCAGGTTCAAACCCAGCCTGGCCAGCTAAAACAGCAATGACAATTATAACAAAAGAAAAAGCCAGGCATTGTGGCAGGCACCTGTAAGTCCCAGCTACTTGGGAGGTTGAGGCAAGAGAATTGCTTAGCCTAAGAGTTGGAGGTTGCTGTGAGCTGACACTCTACCAATGGCAACAAAGTGAGAATCTGTCTTAAAAAATAAATAAATAAAAGTAAAAATGAAAATTTGGAAGAAAAACAAAGCATGTACAAGAAAGTGAAACTCCCTTCAACGCCATGGGGCAGCTACTAGGACACTTTAGTGTATATCCATCTATTTGGTCTTTGTTCCTGAGTATTAAAAAAAAAGTATCACCTTCGTCATGTTGTTTTATAATCTACTTTTTTCATTTAAAACTATATCGTAAGCATTTCTCCAGGACAGGAAATCCTCTTCTCCAACATCTCTTTAATGCTAAGTGGCATCTCATCAGAAGGGTTTGCTATTATCAGTCACATGACTTGGGGACTGGTTCCCCTACTTTAATGCCACTGTCTACACTCTGGTGGTGCCTGCCAATGAGTGGGCAGCCACTTCCAAGGTCATCTACAAACCTGAGAGGTGTGCTTTTCATCACCTTCACCCAAGTGCTCAACAAAAGCCTTGGGGCCCAACTGTTAGAAATTTCCTTCCTAGTTAACATTTATTTGTTTATTTATCCATTTGTCAACATGCTTTGAGTTTCCTAGTTCAGAATTCGAGTGACGGGGGAGTCCCCAAATTATCACAAACACCAGGGGTCTCTTTCATTCTGTGCACGGTCACTAGCTGCTGTCTGTATAAACAGCACCGACCAGGAGCTATTGAGATGCCTGTAAAGTGTCAAAATACTTCTGTAAATGAGAACATGTATGACTCTTAGTCACAAAATACGTACCCAGATTTGGCATCCTAAAAGTTGCACCGTTTTGACTCAGCGCCTGTAGCACAGTGGTTATGGCGCCAGCCACATACACTAAGGCTGGTGGGTTCAAACCCAACGTGGGCCTGCTAAACAGCAATGACAACTGCAACAAAAAAAATAGCTGGGCGTTGTGGCAGGCACCTTTAGTCCCAGCTACTCAGGAAGCTGAGGCAAGAGAATTGCTTAAGCTCAAGAGTTTGAGGTTGCTGTGAGCTATGATGTCACAGTACTCTACCCAGGGCAACACAGTGAGATGGTGTGTCTCAAAAAAAAAAAAAAGTTGCATCATTTTTCTCTTCAAAATCTAAGAGACTTTAAAATTTTTCATGAAATTTCTTTTCAATAATAAAAAAAAAAATCCCTACAAGACCAAAAATATGTTTTGGTAACATATCTAGATTATAAAAATTGTCTGAGTTATTAGAGAACAAAGTTCTATAATTCAAACTTTAGCTATTGGGCAATTATTGATGTTAAATGTCCCCCATTTGAAATGGGGACATTTATAACAAAAGTGTGAGTGCAGGTCACAGTAGCAGAGTCCCATCACCAAAGCAGCAGCCTAGGTTTTGAAGAAAGGGGCAGCCTGCACCTGACTTCTGCACAGAAATAAGGGGCTCCTGAGGGTACCAAGCGGAAAGGAACCAAGGGCTGAAACCCTCAAGCAAAGGCCATAAAAGAAAGGAAAACCATGGTTTGGTTCCCATCTTATTAAATGCAGAAAATACCATGAAAAGTGCATCAGATGCTCTCATCTGAAGTGAGAAGAGATAAAGTATGGCAACATTAAAAACCAATTGGCAAAGCGCCACTCCTGACTCCCACAGCTGTCTCCTTCTGAGGCTGTCCCGGATAAGAGGCACCAACTTGGAAACTGTGTTTGTGAAGCAGGTCCGTAAACCTTTGGGAAGTGTGAGGATCACTTGCAGCAGATGCTCGGGGTGCTCACAGCCGCCAGAGGGTGGCATTGAAGGGTGCACACGGAGAGCCCTATGCTGCCCAAGGCTGTCCAGCTTGCAAGAAGAGGCCCAGGACTGAAAGCAGGTCTCATTCTCCACAGATCTGGCCCCAAAGACCACAGCCTGGGTCCAGGGGCCAGAGAGTGAGCAAAGCATCATTACTTCCTTCCCATTCCTGGGGTCTGGTGAAGAGAGGCCTGAGGAGCGTGTGGCAAGGCACCTGCCCCACCAGCTGCACCGCTGCCTCTCCTGGGCCTCCATGAGCAAGAGTTTGCTTGGCCCTAAGCTGTTTCTCTCACACTTGGCCAGTATGTTTGAGCCAAAGTACCAGCAAGAACAGAAATGGAAGCCACCATGGATACGTACACTCTTCCTCAGACTCAATGTCGGAGAAATAAGCAATTGTTTTTTAAAAGACAATTGAAATGTTCAACATATAGCAAACAGTAATGGATACATTTATAGAGGCCTACCCAGATTCTTTCCCTGCCCGCCTGCCCACCCCTGCTGGGGAGCGGAGCGGGGAGGAGGGGGCAGTTACACTGCTCCTCAAGCACCAGCTTTGCTCAGCCCAAGCCAGCCACCCTCTTTTCCCCCGGGGGCTCTGAAAAGACTGTCCTATGATAACCACCACTCCCACGGCGTTCTCAGCGCCTTCCCACCTTGGTTTCCTGTAGGACTCAACTGAGGTCGGGAAACGGCCTGCTTGTTAACACCTGTTACCTGCCTCCCCAGCCCGACATAGTCCATGAACCCAGCGTCTGTCTGCAGCTAGCTCACCCCCGTGTCCCCAGACTCCCTACAGAGCTGGGACTATAGCAGCGTCTCCTTCCTGGTACCACAGCTCCAAGCTGCCTCCTCGCCTGTGGACTGGGCTACACAAGCAGAAGGGCCCACCCGGTGCCAGCATCCCAGGCCCCCGGCTCCATAGGTGGACCTGCCCTCAGCCCTGGACTCTGACCCAAGCCCAAATTCCTGCCAGAAACAGCAACCCCTTCAGCCTCTGAGATCTTAAAGGGACCTAGTGAGGTACATGAGGCACCCATGGCAGAAACAAACTCACACCCGTGCGTGCTTCCCACATTAAAGGATTAAACTGTACAAACATCCAGGACACAGACGTGCTGCCCCAGAGAAGCCTGCCATCCAAGCCAGCCACACAGCATCTTACTAAATGAAATGTCCTGGTTTGTAAGTGATTTCCCAGCACCTAGCCCAGTGCCTGGCACGAAATCCCATCCAAGTGAGAGAACCAGTGTCGCTCGCCCTCCGGGCCGGGATGCCTGCCTCTGCCTAAAGGGAGATAACAGGAGAATAACAGACAAGAGGAGGATCTGAACTGCTCGGCCACCATGCAGGTGTAAGTTTCATTTATGATAAAATGTCGCCAAAAAATGTTCTCTAAATGACAACCACGTCCTGAGGACTGTCGTGTGGAGAATGGCTGTGCACTGACAGCATTCAGAACAGGCTCAGGTGGGGACAGGAGAGCCACAGACTCGCCCCCTTGTCGTTTAACGCACGAGCTGGAAAAGCAAATGTCCACGTGGGGTCACGCCGTGAGCTCCGATAGTGTCGTCTGCCCTCAGGAGCAGATCTCCCAGAAACATCCTCAGCTCCCATCAGCTAACACGACACCACGTGTGGACCGCGGACGCGGGCTGAGGTTCTCAGGGACAGCAAATGTTCTCTGGGGACCAGGTCTGTCGACAAGATGAGTCAATGGCTGACAACTGCTTGGTGCCAGAAAGTCGCATTTAGAGTAGTGGTGGCACCCCTGAAGTAACAGTAGCTCCCTGCTGTGTCCAGCATGGTCCTGAAGGCCCCGCCCTGCCCACCTCCTGTTACCCCCAGGCACAGAGGCAAAGTGTCCCCAGGGGCCAGGACACCCAGAGCAACTGAAGAGACAGTCCCTCTTAGAGCACCGAGGTTTTAGGTGGCTCTCGGAAAAGGGTCGTGCACGGATGTGCACAATGGCTGGCGGGTGGTGACAGAGGAGGCCTGACCGCATGGTCCTGCGAGGGTGGAAAGGAACGCGAGCACGCCAGAGCTCCAGCCCCAGCTGGCCTGCTGCACAGTAGCCAGCGGCGACACCTGCCAGAGTCTTCTCTGAAAATGCTGCCACGCCTAGAGCAGCCCTCTCCACGTCAGGCCAGTCACTGGGGCTGAGCACACGGTGGGAAGTGTGCCCTGGCCGCGGCCCGGCTGGACTCCTCCACAACCTGGCTAGACTCCTCCGTAGACCATCTGGATTCCTCGCAGCCCGGCTGGACTCCACGCGGCCCGGCTGGACTCCTCCACGCCCCGGCTGGACTCCTCCACGGCCCAGCAGCACCCGTCCAGACCTGGCTCCACCGCCCACCCACATGTGGCCATAGCCACATACCAGGCCTCAGTTTAGCTGAGCAGCAGAGATGAGGAGCGGCCAGAGTATGGGTCGAGGCACAGTCAGGCTACCGCTGAAAGACCCTAACCACCCCCCAAGGGGGTAGCCGGTGGGGTGCGGTGCCAGCAGCGACCGAGCCACCCAGCACCCTGTGAGCTCGTGTCCAGGGGCATCTGGGGCTGCTCCAGAGTCTGATCTAGCCGCCCACGCTGAATTCCCACCCCAATCCCAGCCCTGACTGCCTGTGTGCATAGACGCTCCAGACGTAGTCCCCAGTGGGTGTGGGGTGAAAGCAGCTCTACCCCTGGGGTCCCCAGTTACTCATGAATCTGCTTCTCTGCCCACACCCCCTGCCCCCTCCTCCCTCAAGGGCAGGCAGGCAGCACCAGGAGGAAGGCAGCAGTGCTCTCCCTGACCCCAGAGTCTTCCATGAGCAGCCACTTGAGGGTGTGCTGGGCCCGACATGGCCAGGCCAGCATGCCCCGCCGCACACATCCCACGCCTCCCAGCACGTCCTCACCATGTCCCCTGAGCAGCCCTCACACATCACAGCACGTCCTCCAGTAGCCCCAGTAGCCCCCAGCACGACCCAGGCAGCACCCAGTGTGTCCCACGCACATCCCCAGGGCCCCCAGCACTCCATCAAGACCCGCGCTCACACCTGAGCTCTTCTGTTAAGTACAACAGTCTTGGTTGATTTTCTTCCCTTCCAGAACCATCTTTACTGCCCTTCCCACCAGCTCTGCAGCCCCGGGCCCCCTCGCACTGCTGTGCAGCCCTCACTGGCCAGGTCCACTTTTGCTTTACTCTCAAGCATTCTAGACGCAGGATGGGTAACAGCCGGCGAGGACGCACTAAGAGGGAGACACGTGACCCGCACCTTCACCTTGCAAGTTGTAGCAACACTTAGACTGGAGCTGGGTCTGGAGCTACGGCCTCCTGCACCTCTCCCCACACACTGCGTGTACTGGCTAGATCCCCGGGCTGTGTCCTCCCTGACGTGTGGCAGAGAGGACACTTTTGCCCATTCTGGCAATGCGGTCCCAGCTGGCCCTCTGGCCTGTGCTACTCCCGGCCACACCCACACGGCCCAGGCTGTCTGGAGCCTGCGGCAGGATCCCAGGTGCCATGACAGCAGCTGGCCTGATAAGTCATCAGTCTTCAGGCCTCAGGCCAGCTCCGTGAACACTCCGTGAAGCCAAAAGACAAGGAAAACACCCAGAAGTTCCTGAAATTTCATCACAGAGGAGAAAGTAAATGTAGATGATGGACCTGGTCTCCCCACTCCTAACAGGCTGCAGCTCCGAGCCGCTTCAGGGCTGAGGGCCGGGCCCCTGCGCCAGCCTGCTGGGCCTCACACAGACAAGGTGACCAGACTCGGAGGCACTGACCTCAGTGCAATCTTCTTCGGAGGTTGGGCAACTGTACAGCAGCCAAGGCTGGTCTCCGCTATGAGGTGAGCGCACCCCATCTCCTTGGCTTCTTTAGTACAAGAACCCCACACTTCATCACTGCACTTTCTTCTAGACAATCTGTAAAGCATGCAGGTGGCCTCTGTATCCACAGGTTGCACTGATTCAACCAATCTCGGATGAAGAGTATTTTACAAAACAATAAAACAATGCAATAATTAAAGATAATGCAATCTAAAAGCGCTCCAGTATAAAACTCCACGCTATTTATACAGCATTTACACAATATTAGGAATTAAGTAATCTAGAGAGGTTTCCCATGCACATGAGGATATACTATTCCATTTTATAACACAGAAGGGACTCGAGTATCAGGAATCTTGGCGTTGGTGGGGAGTCTAACACACAGAACCAAACGTCCAGCTTGATGCTACACCGTTCTTGTTATTTTCTGTTCTTTTGTTATTGTCATTACCCATAACAAATATGGAACTAAGGGACGTCTTCCTCATATCACTCTGCAAATGTTCTACCAACACCGGAGTTAATCAAGAGGAAAACATGTCCACATTTCCATTCACTGCTAGTGGTCAAAGTTTTAAAATGAAACCATAAACCACCTCCCAGACATTAAACTTGTATATTTTTACATCTCATTTCTGGGTGTTCCCGTTTAAACGTGGCATAGTGAGATAAGCAAACAGATCCGTGAGTCGACCCTGCACCAAGCCCGGTGACCCTTGACCTGTGATGACTGCCCAGGTGCTAGAACAAAGACCTGCCCTGAGCCCACCAGGCAGGAGAATTCCAGTGCACACAGAAACCCTACCTGACGGGCCGTGACACTGAGCACACAAGTACGTGCCAGAGATTCCCAAGAGCAGAGTGATGGGGGTCAAGCCGAAGTCCTCAACCTCTGCAGCCCAGCTCGGCACATTCCACCACCTAAGACACAATGACACTCAGACTGTGAGCCCCTGGACAGCGGCATGGCAGGACCTCCTATAATATATCTGCTAGAAAGTCCCTGATTTCTCTGAGGCCTTATAATGAGCCCCATGTAATGTTGGGGCTCAGAAAACAGTATCCTAACATGAAGGCCGCAAATGCTTTCCTCTGACCTTCTCCTGTACTGCTGACCCTCAATCCCATTCTCTAAGCCTGGCCACACAATCTAGTATCCCTCTTCCCCAAGGCGGGTCATACAAGCCAGAACCTCTATTCCTGAAAGTCAGCCAAGAAACCTAAAATTGTTCCGTGTAAAAATGGCCATGAAGAAATTCTCTCACTGCCCCGCTTGACTATAGGTCATAAGACCCCCATTCCAGGGAGGGGCCGCCCTACCCCTAGAAGGAAGGGAGCTGCCCGGTGGGGCCAGCCTCACTGGGTTTCCGTCAGTCCGTCAGCCGCAGCTCACACCCTTCTGTCCAGCCATCTTTCTAAAGGCTATTCATACTGCGTTGGCCCCCAGTAAAAATGGACCGTTTCCCCTGTACCGGGGTCTTCATTCTGAAGGCTCCCTGTGTGTGCATTCAATAAGTGTATGTCTTTTCTCCTATCGATCAATCTGCCTCATGTCAGTGATTTTTCGGCAAAACTTTGGGGGTCCTACAGTGGTTCCCTCTGTGGAGATGGTGATGGAGGAGAAAATGGACACGGACCAGAAGCTGGGCTTTGAGTCTGGCACTTTCCAGCAGTTATTTCACTCACTCCTCACACAGACTCCAGTGAGTGGTCATCGGCTCCACCTCAGAGGGGCCAGCGGACTCACCAGCGCCACAGAGCAAGACCTGGCCTGGGCTCGGCCTGCGACCATCAAACACCAGGGAATCCAGAAACATCGCACACTCACAGGGCAAGAACCCAGGACTTCAGAAAGAAAGTACCAGAGGCCACATGTTGGGATGGTCGCCGGCTTTCTGCACAGGTCCGATTTCTCCAGATGTGCTAAATGGCTCTCTTCCAGGGGTGCCAGTAACACCCAAGTTTCAGAAGTATTTACTACAGAAGGCATTTAGTACAATGTCACAGAACCTGAGGACATGAGCAGGTAGATCCTGGATGCTGCAGACACGATTCACCTCAGACCAATGCCGAAACTCACTGGTGGTCAAGCCCACAGCAGCCCAGGCTGCACCGACGGGGCCTTACACCGGCAGCAGGGGCCGTGCCCGGTCACCTGCCCCTGTGTAAGCTCCCACCACAGTAAAGAGCTGGGAAATGGAAGGTTTTAGCAAAACAAACTCATCAGTCAGGTTAAATATTAATTGCAATGTTTCTCATTTATAATTTTACATTTAATTTCTTTTAATGTTTTAGCTATTGAATAGCTATAAAAACAAGATGTTTATAAGGTGTTTATGTTCTACATACACAAGGAATCCTAAAATAAACACGAGTTCAGGCAACACTATTTCTCGTTCTCCTCAGACACAAAACCACTACAATGCCTCTACAAAAGGAGAAAATCTCAAGTGCACAGCAGGACACCTCGCCAGCAACGCAGAATGGTTCACAGGGTAGGAAATGGAGCTGAGTTTGGGGCTCACTGTAACAACAATGAAGCATGCCATTAAGATCAGGTTCACAGTGAGGACCAGAGGCTGGCCGCACAGCCCGAGGTGAAGGCCTGCCCGGCACCACGCATGCTGGTGACTCTTGGCAAATCTAACATCCCTCAAGCAAGGACATTCAATATTTTACAAAAGCCCCTTAAGCAGGCCTTTCTATATCTACACAATTGTGGTTGGGAAGACTGTTGAGGCTCCTGTGCTCATCACCAAAGACCCCTGAGATGGGTCCTGATCAGAGGGGAGGATAGTGGACAGAGGGATCACAAGAGATGAAAAATCACCAGCACGGCATCGACGTTCAATACCCAGAGCTATCTGAGGATGGGCAACTGGTCTCTTTGTCCCCAACTCTAGTGACAGCAAGAGAATAAAGGACAACAACGTTGGAGGCCTGGAACTCTAGGCTGAGGAGTCTGTCCTGTCTACAGGACAAGCTCCATGGAAGGGCTGGGGCAAGGGAAACTTATAATTAAAGCTGCACTTTATTTTTTTAACTGTAAGATATAATTATTATTTTTTTCTGTATGTGTTTCATGTCACATTTTTTTTTTATTTTTTATTTTTTTTGTGGAGACAGAGTCTCACTCTATCACCCTCGGGAGAGTGCTCCAGCTCTTGGGCTTAAGCAATTCTCTTGCCTCAGCTTCCCAAGTAGCTGGGACTCCTAGCTAATTTTTGATGCAGTTCAGCCAGGGCCAGGTTTGAACCCTCAGCCCTGGGTATATGGGGTCAGCACCCTACTCGCTGAGCCACAGGCGCATGTCACAATTTTTTAAAGGTTTTTTTGTTTTGTTTTGTTTTTTACCAGTTTCATGTAAGGGATACATTGTTTGCATCCAAGTAATAGCTGAGTCAACCTAAAAACTACCGGCAGGGCTGGGTGTGGTGGCTCACAAATCCCAGCACTTTGGAAGGCTGAGGTGGGAGGATCCCTTGAGCCCAGGAGTTTGAGGCTAAGCTATGTAACATAGTGACACCCATCTCTACAAAAAAAATACAAAATCAGCAGGGCATGGTGGCACATGCCTGCCATTCCAACTACTAAGGAGGCTGAGGCAGGGGGATTATTTGAGCCCGGGGAGTTCGAGGTTGCTGTGAGCTATGACACCGCTGCATCCAGCCCAAGTGGCAGAGCAAGAACTCTATCTCAAAATATATATGTATATTTATAGACATAAGTCAACAAAGGAAGAAAGGAAGCAGGAAAAGAGTCTCCTGACATTCTTTCCAACCACAGCACTTTATGTATACCTGACAAGAGCTCTACCAGTATTTACAGTAAAAGCAGCCCTGATGGGGACAGCTGCCCTGGGAGGGCAGGGAGGCTGCAGAAGCTGTAGGTGGGAGGAGGAACCTGCACCACCACACCTGCTGTGGAAGCTGCCCTGTTCTTTCTAAAAAGTCTTCAAGGTCTTGTCGTTCAGGGAACACTGCCCACTGCCCACGTGGGGTTCCATATGGTTTAGTCCCATGTTAAAGGGCTGGGAAGTTCTGTAGTAAGAAACCAGCGTAAGCGTCTTCTCCCAGGACTCTGCCATGGATCCATCTCTCAGTGTCTCCTAAAACATGTGCTTTCCAGGCAACTTGCCATGGGCAGCACACAGGCATGACCTTAAAGATCAAGAGCAACACACAGAAGGGCTGTTCCCGAACACCTTCCAGCCCAGAAGCCCCCCAGGAGACCACATCCCCCACTGAGGACCCATGGGGCAGCAGGAGCCCAGCTGCTCAGCTGAACTGCATCTTCCTGTGTGGTCATCAGTAGCTAAGAACACCTGGTCGCCAACATCCAGGAGACAGATTTCAGATACCTGAAGCCTATTCTATTAACCCAGCTCTCACCCTGCTTCTTTACAACTGAAATACTCTTAATACATTTTATTCAACAATTAGATCTGATTATCCTTTTTACAAGAAAGACTAGTTATAAATTCTACAGGAATTTGTTTCATTCACCTAGTTATACAAGGTTAAATCTTTTCTCTAACACTGAAATGATTTAGAGAGTCTAAGAAAATGAACTGTGCAAAACCTTTGCAGTATCTACATGTGGTGAGGAGCAGGCAGAGAGGAGGCAGAATCTCAAACCAGCAACAGGGGAGCGCGGTGACAGCCCAGGCAGAGTCTTAAAGTCAGGGGAGTGTCCAAAAACCTCGGGTGAACTCTCCATCGCTATTGGGACGCATGGGTGCAAGGTAGGAAGACCCCATTTCCCTCTTGCATGGAGATTCCGGGGGCTTGAGATGGAGGAAGCTGTACCCTCAGGAGCCTCCTCATCTGCAGCACTGTCTCCATGACTAACGGCAGGGCAGGGAACCCCTGGAAAGTCAAAGACAGTCCGCTCCAGAGCCTGGAGTTCCTACTCACCTGAAGGTAATATCAGGGCAGCTAACACCACAGGTGGTGCTCAGGAGCCTCTGCAACAAGGCACCCAGAGTCTCATGCACAAGCACTGCCGTAGGCAGGACAAGACACCCAAGGAGAATCTGCAGCAAGCTCTGGGCCCAGAGCCCCACGGAGGAAGAGGAGCTTCAGCAAGAAGCCCAGAGCCTCACGGAGGAGGAGGAGCTTCAGCAAGAAGCCCAGAGCCTCACGGAGGAGGAGGAGCTTCAGCGAGGAGCCCAGAGCCTCACGGAGGAGGAGGAGGAGGAGCTTCAGCAAGGGGCCCAGAGCCTCACGGAGGAGGAGGAGCTTCAGCAAGAAGCCCAGAGCCTCACGGAGGAAGAGGAGGAGCTTCAGCAAGAAGCCCAGAGCCTCACGGAGGAGGAGGAGCTTCAGCGAGGAGCCCAGAGCCTCACGGAGGAGGAGGAGGAGGAGCTTCA
>CAUYON010046670.1:0-21612 GCA_963573935.1 Arctocebus calabarensis
CGAGAGCACCTGGTCTTTTATACCGCTCAGCGCCTCTCCATTTTTAGACAAAGATGAGCCCTGTTCTTCTAGTTTCCTTTTAGGAGGGATATAGCCACTGAGACGAGACGCCAAACTCCGTTTTTCACGAGATGTTTTTACTTTGAATTTCATTTTCTTCTTGTCAGGATCATGCACAATGGCATGTCGAGTGAGACTTTGCTTTATGGGTTTCTCTCATATGTTTCAGAAGTTCTGTCCATGTTTTTGCCACAAAAGAACATCCTTTTTGACAAATATAGCCCTCATGCGTCTTGCTGTGTTGTTTCAGCTTGCTGGGTGAGGCAAAGTGCTTCCCACACCCTTCCTGGGTACATTTGAATAGTGGTTCATTGGTATGATGGCATTGATGGGTTTTCAGCTGCTGATGTTTCTTAAAGGTCTTCTCACAACCTTCAAAATTGCATACATATTGTTTTTGCTGATTTTCATGTTTGCGTTCAAAATGCTTCTTCAAATTTGATTTTGTGTTGAACTTTTGGTCACAGCCGATAGCTGTACAACTACAAAAAGTAATGTAAATCAAAATATTAACAAACCAAGGGAAGAGAAATTTTAAGATGCATATATCCTCCCTCTTTATAAAAGCTAATTATTCCAAAGAATAGTACAGGGTGTTCAGAAGGTAGACAACGATTTTAAATTGCACACGAACTTTATGGACACCCTGTATAAAACAGCCCTTAGCAAATTCCAAAGGTCAGGCAGGCCTCCCACTACCTGTTGTGACTATCATATAACAAGATGTTTTTTCATGTTAGGCATTTGAAACTAAGCACACCGCAAGACACTGGGCAGAGGGCATCCCAAAGGCCTAAACCCTGCTTATTCTTTAATTGTGCTTAAGTTAAATTATTCTTAGCTGAGAATCTGACAACCATAATTTTGCTTAAAATGTCACTATAAACTACATTTCCAAAAAGACCTAAAAAACAAACTGGTTTCAGCTTCCCTTTAGAGGTAAAATAGATACTTAGAGCAGAACCATAAGCTATTACCCGCCCTGGCCTATCACCAAGCCATTCCAGTTTCTCTTGTCTTAGCACCTGGGCCTTGAGTGATCTAAATCCTTTGTGAAGTTTTTTTGTTTTTTTGTTTTTTGTTTTAAGTATATGTTTTTTTGTGAAGAATCTTCCTAAGTCTGAGGGATAAAGCAGGGGAGCCTCAATTCTTTATGTAGGTCTTTTATTCCAGGTTCCTTGATGTTCATTATTATCGCTCAATGATAACAAGGAACAACATTCATATCTGGCACGTGTAAGCCCCAGAGCCAGGTGGAGAAGGACCAAGACAGTGGGAGGGGCATTGTGGCAGGGCTCACCAGAAGTCCCCACTACCACAGGGACCAAACACTGAGTGTTACTGAGCAAGTGACCAACAGAAAAAGCTTTCTCCAGCCTACTTTGCAACTAGGACTGACTATGTGGCTAGCTCCACTCATCTTGCTGAAAGCCCACCAAGTATCTAAAAAGGGGACACACCTCTTGTGCCCTTTCCTCCTCCCTGCCAGCTGGAATGCTCATGCAACAGCTGGGCCGCAACAGGCGTATTAGACAAAGAGGGAGAAGACTCATGATGAGGATGGCAGACGAGTTACAGGGAGCCCCAGCCCTCTTACCCTCTGTATTTCAGTCATGCAAAAGAAAGAGAGTCCACCATATTTAAGCCTCTCTGGTACTGTGGGTTTCCTGTCATTCCTGGCTTAAACCTGACACAGACCCAGACACCAAACCCAGAGTCAGTGTGGGGCAGGAGGACAGGGCTAGAAAGAGTCCTGAAGGGAACTAAAGACAAGTACAGGGGCATGAAAGACCCTGGAAAACTTGCAGAATATGGATGTACTGCACCACTACTTCATGTCTGAATCAAGCAAATGGGGAAGGACCAATCACACAGGGTGTACAGCTCACCCCAGGCTTCCTATGTAAGCAGTGCACAGCTTTACATAGGGAAACACCCTGGAGGGTACCGTGGGCGAGGCCCTTCGGCAGTTCTTCAAGAAAGGAGCCGGGGCTGGAGATAACACAGTGGAGCAGGGAAGGTCTAAGGGTAAGTTACTAGACCTGATAACCTACTTGTTATAGGAGATGGGAGGGAAGGATGAGTTCAGGGAGCTGCCTTATCTTTGCCGTGGGTGACTGGACAATTGGCACCTACCCAGACAAGAACAGGGAGAAGACCAAAGAGAAAAGGGAACTCAGGGTGGACTGGGAGGAGGTTTGGCTACGTGGAATTTAGGAAGCCAGAAAGACAGCTAAGTAGTGCAGTCCAGCAAGCAGCCTGATACAGAGACCAAGGGTGTGAGCTGGGAGGGTCACCGAGGAGCTTTCCCTGGCTGCAGTGCTTCCTCCATCCTGCCCCTACCCAACTCACCTACTGCTCTCAATACACACGTTGACATTTTTAATTTTATTATGTCATTCCTGGAGTTTCTTTATACAAATAATAACAAATACAAATACAGTTTCTTCCTGCCCACTCAACATGTCCCCCTGCAGCTTTTTAACACACAGAAAAGTAGCCCACTCTAGAGGACTCTTCTGCCCCTTGGTTTTCTGATTGGTGTGCCCTGGCGATATTTTCATGGTTTCACGGACAGTATCTGTCCTCTTTTTTCCACCTGTATAGTCCTCCACTGTTTTGATATACTTTAGCCTGTCTGTACAGATAAGCATATGGGTTGATTCCAGCATTATGCTACTATTAATGCTGTTGCACCTGACCTTGTACATACATTTAACGCAGGTATAGTCTATCTCTAAATTCTCCAAACTGAAACTTCCAAGTCAAAAACATACCTCAACACTATTTTGAAAACCACTTTAGTTATTCTTTGCAAGTCTAGTTGACCTGAACTATATTTTGAAATAAAACAAGCTTTACTTGGAGTCACTGATTTTGATGACACACTATGCACTTGAACAGGAATTGAAATAAAGACATGTGCCATTTCCAGTACTTTGCCCCGTTCCCACCGGCTAGCACACTAGGAAGATAGGGCCTGGTGTAACTGCCACTGAGGAGATGGCTCCTCACATGCAAAAGTGACAGTGAAGTCTGTCCTATGTCAAGAATTCACCTTTCTCAGAATGGACTTTTGTGAGACGTGAGACACTTCACATTATCACCTCTAAACTGAAAGAAATTCAACCTAGGTCATTAGAAAACCTTACTGCTCAAAGAACTGTCTCATAGAATGAAATTATGATTATTAAAACCTAATATCTGAACAAAGTGCTATACATTTATTTCCTGATCTTGCATGAAGCTTTCATCTATTATAGATATTCTGATTTTCAGTGAAAACTATATGTTCTCATGGAACATTTTAGTTAGTGTTTCTCAAAGTATGTAAGCAAGACCTGCAACATTAGCATCACTTGGAAAGTTGCTAGAAATGCAGACTTCCCGGCCCCATCCCACACCCACTGAATCAGAAACACTGGGGTGGGTCCAGCAGTGTTTTAGCAAACTCTTCAGGTAATGCTGATACACCTTACATTTGAGATCCACTGTCTTAAAGAATTAGCTCATAGGAAAGCAGTATCTCCACCCTTTGAGGTATAATCAGCAATTCCTGGTAGAATAAATTAAAACTTGTCCGTTAGTGGGCGGCGCCTGTGGCTCAAAGGAGTAGGGTGCCGGTCCCATATACCAGAGGTGGCGGGTTCAAACCCGGCCCCAGCCAAAAACTGCAAAAAAAAAAACCAAAACTTGTCTGTTAGTGGTGTGAAGGCCTAATTCAAAGAAACACAAGATAAACTATTAAAACCTCTACTTCTTGCTTATATTTCTGATACCAGTAGCTTATTAAGAATGAGCTGTTCATAAAGACCCTGACAACTCTGGGCCAAGATTTTTCCTGGGAACCATTTCCATCTAGTCCAGAGGTTCTCAACCTAAGGGTCATGACCCCTTTGTAACAATGAAAATACATTGCGGCATTAGGAAGGTTGAGAACCACTGATGGAACTGTGTGTCTTTAAGCTTAATTTCTTGTTTTCTATGTATCTTAAAGGGAGATGAGAGGATACAAACTCAAGAGAACTTCAGATTAACCCACTCCTGAATTTATTACACACAAATGACCCAAAAAGCCCCTATTCTCTTTCACACATTCAAAATCTATTCTGCTCTTATATAGGAGAATGATTGAAGCTTCACATTCTTCATCTTACAAGTTAATCTTATGAGTCAATCTTCTTACCAAGTCTGTATGCCAAATACGGCCTGTTTCAAAATCCTAGAGTCCACTACTTACATGAATGGCTTTTCTCCAGTATGAATCAGGACATGGCGACTCAGATGGTAGTCCCTAAGGAAGGCTTTGCCACACCCTTCATAGTCACAAACAAATGGTCTCTAAGGGGAAGAAAAGAAAAAACATGTTACTAGTTATTAATTCTGATTATTATTTAAAAGCTTAAAGTGCCTAGTAAATAAAGCCACAGACTCCTCATCTAAATGTATTGAGCACCTGCTACACCAAGGCAAGGTTTTCCTGCATGAAGTTACAAAACATAAATACCACCCCTTCTCACCATGTTGCCACAGATATTCACTCTATGAACAGCATTTGAAATAAGCATTCACACTATTACAAAGCATTGTTAACCTGCTCCTAACCAGTCAGGCTTCCAAACAACCCCCCCACCCAACCGCCCCCCACCCTGCAAGATTACTTTACTTTCCTGTTAGAATGGCCTGTCTGCATAGATCCCCCACTACTTCTATTTTTTATTTTTTTATTTTTTTTATTTTTTAGAGACAGAGTCTCATTGTGTCGCCCTGAGTAGAGTGCTGTAGCGTCATAGCTCACAGCCACCTCCAACCCCTGGGCTAAGGCAATTCTCTTGACTCAGCCTCCCAACAACAGGCGCCCATCACAATGCCCGCTATTTTTTGTGGCAGTTTGGCTGGGGCCAGCGCAAACCCACCGCCCTCTGCATATGTGCCAGCACCCTACCCACTGAGCCGCCGCCCCCAACTACTTCTAAAGCAGTGGTTCTCAACCTTCCTAATGCCACGACCCTTAAATACAGTTCCTCATGTGGTGACCCCCAACCATAACATTATTTTCGTTGCTAAGCACCATAACATAAGGAACTGTATTAGGAAGGTTGAGAACCACTGTTCTTAAGAAAGGCTAGGGAAGAGGAACAAGCAGGTTCTGCCTCATCCTGGACAAGTCCAATGTCTGTGCTAAGAGAATACCAGACATGGAAACTGCGTCACACACCTAAAAAAGCTCATATGTATTAGGGCACAAGCAAAAAACAGCTCATATTCTTAACTGCAACCACCATTTGACATTTGAGACCCAGGGAGGAGGCACTCCGTTCTGAACTATAGGAAAAGCCAAAGCATGTTCCCCAAATAACAGATTCTGTGTATCTAAGGAAAACATACCATCAGGGCCTCAATGAGTGCTCAATGAGAGCACTAGGAGCAAAGCAAGTGGGTAGGAGGGCTGAGCTGTCTACCTGGGGCGGAGCCACGGAACCTCAAGCAGGTCCAGTTGTGTCAGTAGGTACTTAGTATTTAAATAGTGTGTGGGGTTTGGGACGACAAAGATGACTCCACATTTTCCAAGCTGACAACCCTCGGCACGTGTTAAATTATCCTTTGCACCAGCTCCAGAGGCTGGTGCTTGGGCAGGTTTCTGGTGGTAGTGGGCCTCAAGACGTATACTTGTTTACAGATTACAGGGAGGTGCTTGTCTGGCCAAGACTCAAGATCAAAAAAGGGGAAAGGGTTGCTTGCTTGGTAAGCCTTGAACCTGTGGCAACGACGCCGCGGTCCCAGCACGAAGGTCCTAGACTTTTTTGTCCACTTTCTCAGCTCCTTCTCTAAATCCAGGATGCCAGAGCTGAATGTATCACACACAGAGAGGCCTGCGGCCCCCGTGCCCTGGGCATGGCTGCCCCGGGGACACACGCGTCCCGGGCCGCTCGGAAAGCGCCCACCTGGTGAGCCACCGCGCTCCCTATTCCCAGCGCTGGGCTCCAGTCTCGTTACCTCCCCAGTGTGCTTGCACAGGTGCGCATCAAGCTTCCAGGCCTTGTTGTAATTGGCGCTGCAGTCTGGGAAGGAGCAGATGAACCTCCTGGTAAGCGCGCGAGGCGGCGGAGGCGGGACCGGGCCCTCATCTACCGCGACCAACACATCTACAAGGGTCAGGGACGATACCGCCTCGGCGACCGAGACCGAATCCTCCAGGACGCCCAAGTCGCCGAGGCCCGCGCCCTGGCACGCGGCCAAGTGCGAAGCCACGTGAAGCGAAGCAGGGTGCCCAACCCACCGCTCCCGGCGCACCTGACGCGAGACCCCGGCACACTTCCGCGAGGACAGCCCTGGGGGCGGGGCATGGAGCCCTGGCGCGCCGACGCCAGGCCCCGCCTCACGCCGGCGCCGTGTCCGCGCATGCGCCTACAGCTCCAGCGGAGACCTGCTACCCTCCAGCAGGACGTGCGAGGTGGGGATCTCAGCTTCTGCAAAGGAGCTCTTTGAGCCTTGCAGGCAAGAGACGCACAATCCGAGGCATTGCTTACGTGTGATGTGTTTTCCGTGAGCCACCACCTTCTAGAATCTAGGAAGTACTAGACTAACATAATTTAAACTAGCCTGTTCGTGCCATGTTATCGGTTGCGCTCCTGTGGACTCGCTTTTTTTTTTTATTTTGCAGTTTCTGTCCGGGGCCGGGTTTGAACCCGCCACCTCTGGCATAGGGGGCCAGCGCCCTACCCTTTGAGCCACAGGCGCCGCCCCTGGACTCGCTTCTCTGCGTCCTCTGGACACGCCTCTGCTGTGAGCACCAGGGCAGTGTTTCCTGAGCTTGCCTGCTAGTTAGAATCACGTGGCGATCTTTTCAAAATTTCTAAGCCCAGAGCATACCTGGATCAATTAGATCACAATTTCTGGAGGTTGGAAACAGGCACCAGGAGTTTCAGAAATTCTCCAGGTGATTTGAATTGCAGAAAGGTTTGGCAGCCACTGCCCTTTGCTGCTCAAAGCGGTCTGTGTACCGTCAGCATTATTAGATCCGAGTCTCAGACCTACTTGGACCACATCTCCAGGTGATTCTATGCATGTTAAAATTTTGGAAGCACTGTGGAGAGCCCTGAATGAACACTGGTATATTGGTTTATGAGGACCCGGTGCCCAATGACTGTCCTTGGATAGCAGGGGCGGGACCAATTGTCCCTGCCCCTGCTATCCAAGGACCGATTGTTCCTATGTTCGCCAGGTACCTATTTTTCACACTCTACATCATTCCAAGTCATTAAAGTCCCTGCACAGAAGTGCACCTTTGGAAACAAGCCAGGGCTTATTGTCAGTCACTTCACACCTGCTCCTTATCCCCAAACTCCTCACCTTGAAAGTGGGAAAGATAAGGCCTGTTTCACTGGTTCTCAAGAGAACAGGACTATGAGAGGGCATCTGTGATGCAGGGCCACCTGTTGCTTTCTTCATTTGCTGCTCCACCCTCTCTCCAAGGGAGACATCTACACATCCCCCTGCAGCTCTGGAAGCCCGAAATGATTTCCCTTCTATTGATTCTGGCTTTTTCCCATGCCTCATGAACATGGCAAGGGTGGTGAATCTCAGCTCCTCCTTTCTGTTGGCCTCTTGGCTGGGTGTCGTGCAGCACACTTACAGCTTCCGTCCTCCTGACTTCCTGACTCCTCCTGTCTCTAGGCCAATTGCTCTCCCACCTTCTTAGCTTGGTACTTGTGTTTTCATGATCAGCCTTCTGCTAGTATGTATCATAGCTGGAGACCATTGGCTTTCAGACTCAGTCACCTGATTTTCAATTTTAACTATAAATTTACTAACTGTAAGCCTCTGGTTAAGGTTCTTTGAATCTCTTTTGCTTACCTTAAACTGGGACTGTAAGCACCTACCTATTAAGGTCATTTTTAGAATTAAATAATTAACCAGTATTACATCTGTGCTAGATACATTTACCACCAACCTATGGTTCTCCCAACAACTCCGCATGTAAGGGAGCTAATGGATCATGCCATACCCTCAAGGAAGGCTGGACTTTTTTCTTTTTCGTTCCCACATACTGATCCATGGTGCCACCTCTTTCCTCTCTGCAGTTTACTCCACAATGCATTTTTCCAATGCTCCACATTCCTAAATGACAAGTATTTGCTTTTTTCTTTACTTGAACATGAAGCAGTCACCTCAAATGCAACATTATTTGTAAGTCAAACAATCTCACTACCTCTGGCCACACCTCCTTCTATCCTCTTTCTCTGTGTTGTAATTTTGTATCCAGCCATGAAAACTTACAACAATGTTTCTCAACCCTGGTTGCATGTGAGAGGCACCTAGGAGCTATGCCTGGATCTGTACCCTCGCCAGAACATTAAGTCTTTGATTCAGAGTTTAAAACCATTGACAGGATCTCCTCCCTTCTCTGCACTTCCCTAACTGCCTTCTGCGCCTATCCTGTCCATTCTTCTCCCTCTCACTCTCTGTCAGGCTTTTCTTTTCTCTGGGCTTTGACCCCTAGAACAGCCCCTCAACAGGTTTCCTTGCCTCTTCAGTTCTCTTGCATGCAGCTGCTAGCAGCATCTCCCTACAACATATGAAACATTATAGGGTTGAGCTTGCAAGACTGGTATCTGCAAAGTGTTTTTATTTCTTTTAGCTATTTTCTTATTGCTTCTCAGCCTTTTGGCTAAAATCAAATGTAGCTATTTTCTTGTGATTCAGGTAACAGTGCTCAGGTGAGAAATGGGGACCTTGGGCTCAGGCCCCTTCCTACCCTAGGCTCAGTTCCACACCCAGATCAAGTCCTGCTTTCTCTAGATTAGCCTCACCTGACAACTGCTGCTATCACCCGCCTTTTCTACCTCTGAACTTTCGTGGCCCTTTCTTTCTGTACCAGTGAATAGACACTCCTGGAATGTGTTAGGCTATTTTTAACTATTCAGAGACAAAATTACTTATTTCCCTGGTCTTAGTTTGATCTCTGTAAGGGCAGGGTCTGGGAGATATTCTTTTGAATCCTTAGTAGCAAGATAACATGCACATGCAAGGGACTAACATTAAAATTCACTAGCTGAATGAACATAACCATGAAGCCATTGTGTGAAATTGTGAAGATTTTACATGAATGTCTTCATCAAGAAATCTTTCATTGCAAGGACCATAATCACGCTCAAGCTAATCTATTGAAAGGGGTTTTTGTTGTAAGGAGGCAAAGGGATCTCAATGAATTTTAGAGACACACAGAAATGGAGCGAATAGTACAAGAGCTGTTTAGGCCCATCACCCAGCGTCAACAACTGAGTTTTGTCATCTTGCTTCATCTAATGGCCTCCATTCCCAGCCTAAGACCCACAGGCCTTCAAAAGCAGCACATTCAGAACTGCCCTCCTCTCTCCTCCCCCAGGGTCTTCTTGTCACCATGAGTGGTGCCACCACCTGCCCAGCTTAGCAGGTGCTTCTCTCTGTCACCCCCTGCATTTATTGGTGTGTCACTGTTGTTGATTTTATATCCCCATCTGTGTTACACCCAAGGAAGAGCCTGGTCCTCTAGTTCCCTTGCTCAGCTGTGATTCTGTCAGAAAAGGAGTGTTCAGGGTTCAAATAGCCACCCCCAGCCCTGCGGAAGGAATTCTGATCAGGGGCTATTCTTCTCCAAGCTGCTGTAGATCATCCCAAATCTCCCATTATTCCATCAAGCCTGCACCTTCTGCCACCCTCTGAGCTACTGTGATTTTAGTATGAGCAGAGCACATGGAAATCCAGGTTAATCTCCCTTCTTACTGCCCCCTCCCCAATAACTTAGGAAAAATGAACTTCAGAAAGAATTTGTGCAAAATAGAAAGGTAAAATCTCGTACAGCCCTGATGTTTTGATCCTTTGATAAGAAATAGGGAGATGATGAGGCATTTTTTGAGTTAGAGCTTGACAACACAAATGTGATCATTCCAGCGCTAACATTCTATTATTCTATGATAAGAGAGAGGGAGAAAGTGATAATTTTCCAATCTTTCCAATAAGGAAAGATTTTCTTTTCCTCATCAACATTATAACAAATGACATTGGACAGAGCTTGACAGGTATTAAATATTGTTCCAAAGAGAAAGAGGGCATGTATGAGGTATTAGGATTAGACAGGAGAGCCCTAAAACAGGAGGGCACATTAAGAGGCCGTTTTTGTTAGCAGCACAGGAGGACTGGACTTGCGGGGGCAACCATGGAACCAGGAAGAAGGGTGCAGATAGAGGCATTTGAGTGTTTAGGTAAAATGACAATTCAGTCATGGTGGTGGGTAGAAGCACGGGCTTTGAGGTTTGGCAGACCTGACTTTGAGTCCCGGTGTTGCCATTTACTATTTGACCTTGAGCCAGTTATTTATTCCCACTAACGTTAACATTTTCTCAACAATGAAGGTAGTAATACCTATGTCACATGATTGTGAGAATTACATGAGCTGATTAACTTATGTAAGGTATTTAACACAGAGCCCTGCATAGTAAGTTTTAAAAAGTTAAATAGTAGCCCATTTCTTGTGATGAGATCATAGAAGGTCGAGGCATCCATCTTGGTAGCAGACTCTCCTCCTGGCCTCCTTAACTTTCTTGGTTTGTGTGCTTTAGAAACGAAGCTACCATCTCTGGTTTTGAGATGTCATCATGTGGGCTAATCTTACTGGCGTTAGATGATATCTGAAGGTAGTTTTGATTTGCATTTCTCTGATGATTAAGGATAATGAGCATTTCTTCGTGTGTCTGAAGGCCGTGCGCCTGTCTTCTTTAGAGAAGCTTCTTTTCAGATCTTTTGCCCATCCTGAGATGGGATCTCTTGTAGAGATGTTGGCGTGGATGTGGAGAAAAGGGAACACTTCTACATTGCTGGTAGGAATGCAAACTAATACATCCATTTTGGAAAGACGTTTGGAGAATACTCAGAGACCTAAAAATAGACTTGCCATTTGACCCTATAATTCCTTTACTGGGTATATACCCAGATGACCAAAAATCACAATACAACAAAGATATCTGTACCAGATTGTTTATTGCAGTCCAATTCATAATTGCTAAGTCATGGAAGAAGCCCAAGAGCCCATCGATCCACGAATGGATTAATAAACTGTGGTACATGTATACCATGGAATATTATGCAGCCTTAAAGAGAGAGGGTGACTTTTCCTCTTTCATATTTACATGGATGGAGCTGGAACATGTTCTCCTTAGCAAAGTATCTCTAGAATGGAAGAAAAAGTATCCAATGTATACACCCCTAATATAAAGCAAATTTATATCTTTCAAGTGAAGGCCATAACCCAATTATTGCACAGAAGACGGGGAAAGGGGAGAGGGAGGGAAGGGAAGGGACAGGGTGGGGGGAGATAAGATAAAGGGTGAGATCACACTTGTGCTGCACATTTGAAGGGTCAGGAGAAAACTTCTAAATATGGATCAAAAATGTTTTCACATAGTAAATGAGAAAATCTCATGAATGTTATGCCAATCAGGTTGATAAATATATCTCAGATTGTATGTGAAGCTCGCACACTGTACCCCATGATTGAATTACTGAACACAGCTATGATTCAATAAAAAAAAAAAAAGAAAGAAACAAAGCTACCTTGCTGGAGAAGTCTACAAGCCGAAGGCTTGATGGTAGCCTCCGGCCCACAGCCAGCTAGGAACAGAAGCCCCCGGTCATCAGCAGCCCTGGATACTGAATTCTGCCAACAACTATGTGGGCTTAGAAGTGGATCTTGCCCCAGTCAGTCCTTGGGATAAGACTCTAACCCTGGTCGACTTCTTCAGTGCAACCTGGGAGAAAGCCTGAAAGAAAAGCCACTTAAGCTGTGTCCAGATTCTTAACCCAAAGAAACTGTGAGATACGTGTAATAATGTGCTTTGGTTTAAGCCACTGCAATTTGGGGGTGAATTGTTACGCAGCACAGTTAATACACCGAGTCAAAGCCTCTCACTCCACAAAGTAACTCTAGAGCAGGTGGTTCTGAACTCATACGAACGAGACAGCTTTGGAATGAAAGGGGGGTCTGGCAGCCGGCAGGAGTCTGCCACAAATTGTAGCCATTTTACAAGTTTCTTCCTAACCGGAAATCAGATCAGTAAGTCCTCCGTTAACATTGCCCGTCGGTTCTTGGAAACTGTGAAATGATTTGGAATGAAAGATTTTCTTTTCTGCATCAACATTATAACAAAATGACCTTGAACAAAAGGACCTTATTTGAGGAGCGGCCATACATTTCACTTTTAAAGACACAGTTTCCAAGAACCTGTTGATGATGTTAAGTGAGGACTTCCTGTACGTAATTTGACCAGAATGAATGTATTTATGGTGATAACTAGACAAAATATATTGAGTGTGAACTATTCCAGAAAAATCTACAATGGGTGGTATCTTTTATTCCACTTATGCTCTTTATTTTCTAATGTTAACTTCTTCCAGATGATCCCAGCATAGCCAAAGTTAGTGAGGGCCATTGTCTTTGCAGGTCAGGTAAACATACCTTTAGCTTAAAGAAGTAGAACCACGTACTCTTTTCCTGTTTCAAAAAATGTTTTTCAATTAAAAAAATTCTTTTTGTAGAGTCAGGGTCTTGCTATGATGCCCAGTGAAACCACTGCTTCTGGCCTATTTCTTCTTTTATAGGCAGCATGGTATAAAAGAAGGGGTCCTTTGCATTGGACCCCAACAGCCACTAGCTAATTTGAGTGTGACTTTGAGCAACTCTCCCTACCTGTGTTGCCTCATCTACAAAATCAAGGAGACCAGCTGAACAGCCGTCAGAGTTGTTACAAGCATCCGGTGAGATTTTGGCGAGTTAACTTCTCTCTACCTCACCAGTCAATCCGGGATAATGGTACTTACCCCACAGGATTAAACAAGAAAATGCATGCAAAGCATACAGCAAAGTGCATGGCCAAGGAGAATTGCTCAATAAATGTTACCTCTCGTCACTGTCATCAATGTGATCTGTGGGACCACCTTTGGCAATGATGAAGTGCTCTCCATCTGTGAACCATTTCCAATGCTTCTCAGATATTGGCCCAGACAGAAAGTGAGCCAGTGAATGAGCACACTGTGTTGGCTAAGGTGAGCCAGAAGGCAAGGCTCACAAGGAGTTTACTCCTCTTCACATCTGGGTTGAGTAAGCGTCTCACCCCTGGACCACGGTCCTTCTGGACCCCAGTTTCTCAGGAAGCCTCAAGGAGTCACTGATTGTCACTTAGGACAGATCCTTATGCTGTTGTCTGTCTTTTGTCTTTGCTCCCAGCTGTGTCACCAGCTGATTTCGCATCCTGTCTCGGCATCTGCTCTTTAAATGTTCCCTACCACCACCCTTGGATGTTTGTTTGTTTGGAATAGTCTAGTGGACAGTGTTTGGACATGGCACCATTTTGCCGCCTTATCAGCTCATCCAGCCTGGTTTTGCTAATTAGCGCACTTCTCACTTGGTGGGACATCACATTTTCCTGCAGCTGCCTGTAATTGCCCCAGCGGGGTACTGCCACAGGCCTGTGCTTAATCACTGCCATCCACTTCAAATCCATTTCATCCCCCAGTAGCCAGATTCCATCTGGTGAGTGCAGCGTAATTGCTGTCTGATTACCCACAGGGTCAGGTGCTTGAATGTGCACAGTTTCCATCCACAGCACAGGCAAGATTTTTGTGTCTGCTAATTTCCTCTGACAGCTTCTTTTCACTGAGCCACCAGAGATGCCCCTGGCAGAGGTGAGCAGTCACCTTGAAAACACCCTCGCCCCATTTCTGGAAGGCTCCTTACCTTACTTTAGGGGGAGAATCCACCCATCTCTCTTCCCTTCTGCTGCCACTACCCCAGTCCAGTCTGCCATGTTCTCAGCTGATCTCCTCTTGCAAATGGCTCAGCCTCCCCGATCCTTTCTCCACACTACTGCTAAAGGATCCTGCCCAAATGCCAGGAATTTCAGTGGCATCCCACAGCCCTTAGGATAAAGCCCCAACTCCTTGCCTGCAGGACTTTCTCGAAGGACCTGGTGTTTTCTCCTGGCCCCATTTCTCACCATTTCCACGCTGTGTCTGAGCCCGCCGAGCTGAGCTTCCTGCCTTCCTCGCACCTGCCCATCTCTCAGTCCCCTTCACATCCTCCCACAGATGGTTGTCCCCCAGTATTCATGTGGGGTTGGTTCCAGGATCCCGGGAGGACACCAACATCTGAGGATGCCCAAGTCCCTAAAATTAAAATGTCATCTTATTTTCTTATAGTCTGCACAATCCTTCCAGATACTTTAAATTGTCTCTAGTTACTCAGTACTTACTACCATGTAAGTATTTGTCATATTCTATCGTGGAAAGGATAATGACAAGTTTGTACATATTCAGTACAGAGGCAGGGTTTTTTTCCAAAATTTTTTGATCCATGATTGATTGATTCCACAGATGTGGAACCCATGCATTTGAGGGCTAACTGTACTGTCTCTTGGTTTCTTTTACACTCTCTTTTTCTTGTCCCTCAAAACTTGCAAATGCCTACTTACCTGTCAGCTAGCAGTGAAGGGATCCATTCCTCCAAAAAACCGGCCAGACCTACCCGAGCTGACTCAGCTCCACCCCGCAGTGCCCTTTCTCCCTCTTCATAGCACTTAACGTGCTTTATGCAAGTTACTTAATTAACTTTTTACTCTGCTGTGTTTCTTTAATCGATCTTTTGATTTACTGCATTTGTTTGATTAATCTTCCCTGATAGCATGTAAACTCTACAGGGCAGTGTCCCTTTAGAGTAAAGGGGCCCTTATTCACCAGGGCCTGGCACATGGTAGGTTCCAGTACATAATTCTTCATGAAATCAATGAACTTCTCACCACTGCTTTGAAGCAAAAACAAACGAACAAAACCCCAAAAGCACAATTTTATGGCATTTCCCTTGGTCAAACCATTACTAGTCCAGACAACATGTCATATGAAGTATTAATTTTTGGCTTAAACAAAAGGCTTTATTACTTTCTAGCATGCCAGTGATGTTTTTATTTATTTTTTAAAATTTTTCTCACATACTTCACAAGTTTCTTCTATCCTTTGCATTGACTTTGAAATACTCCCCCTCTTTTCTTTTCAATCATATTGGGTCCATTTTGAACTAATTTCTATATTAAGCATTTTAAATGGACCACCTCATATAATCCTACTCCAAGGTCTGTGAGGCAGACATGATCATTCATGCTCACAGGTGAGGAAGCCGTGTTCTCAGGAGGGAAATGTTACACCAGCTGACTCTAACAGGCCACATGCCTGCTCATTCATCCCTAATGTGCGGTGACCTCTTCTTGTCCCCACAGGTACAGGTTCCAGATAGTCCCATTGGGTGCTCCCCTTACTAATATAAGTGGAGCTATTTATTTATCAGCTCCATCATCTCATTTTAGAGTAATGAGGACCCTTCTGGAGGCTAGAGAAATGACTTGTTCTGCATATAACACAGAACAGAAGCAAAGTTAAACATCTTTGAGACATTCATTTACTTTAAAAATTTGTATTAAACCTCCTTAGAAAGTGAGGGTGCAAAGGCTGGGAGCAACTTCATACAGAGTTGGGGTAGCAGCTATCCACCCACAGCCCAGGCAAGTGAATACACCTGTGAGTGCTGCACTTTTGGGGCCAGCGTTTTTAAACTACGGGTTTTATGCTTTTATTTCCTCTACTGTGTGATCTTGGGACTCACTGGGGCTCATGAACAGTGACCCTAAGCTGTCACAGATGCCACCACTTTTCTCCCCAGAAATGTGAGTCATATACACGCTTCTATCTTTTTCTATTTTTTTTTCCTTACATATACTCTTCTCTCTTAACTGTAGATGCCACCAAGTTCTTTCTTGTGTTCAATGATTGGCAAAGGGAAATTCTATACTACAGTTGCTAAAAAATGCCAAGCAGGGTCTGGTGCATAGCTGGTCATAAAGAGCTGCTAAATGATTGGGTTAATTAATCAGGGCCTGGGGGGGGAAGAACAGATGGACAAAGGAGGTCAGCTGACAGCACCCCAATGCTCTACCTGGCACTGCCCCAGATCAGTGATTTTCAACCCATGTGCCGCGGCACACGCTGTGCCCTGAGAGGAGCTCAGGTGTGCTGTGAACATTTTTAAAGATCATTCATTACCAGGCCCCTGTCCAGAATGCAAGGGTGACCACTGGAGGGTGGCCTGTCCCCAGAGGCGAAGGCCTCCTGGGACAGTGACCCCATTAGAGCCCAAACTGGACGGAGGGTGCCTGGGGCAAGTTCTCATGGCTCCAGCTTGTGTCATCACCCCTCAAAAGCCCCAGGTTTGCCTTATAGTGGAACGCCAGGAGAGAAAATTTCTTTTGGACACTGGAGCAACCTTTTCTGTATTTCTGTCTAATCCTGGTCTTTTATCTCCCAAATCCATAACTATACAGTGAGTGTCTGGAAAGTTGGTTACCAAATTTTTCTCCCAGCCTCTAAGCTGCAATTGGGATGACTTGCTGTTCTCTCATGCCTCCCTAATCATGCCTGAAAGTCCTGCTCCCCATTTGGGGAGGGACATACTAACTAGAACAGGAACTTTACCCTCCTAGAGATCTAGTCATGATCAAAACTCTTCCCTCTAATTCACCTTCCCTGACTCCAACTTGGGAAGTCCCCTTTCCTGTTATCTTGTCATCTTCTACAGCTGTTGAAGTTATAGGAGTCGATTCCTGCATACGTCATTCAAGAGTAAAATCCTGGAACCCTTCATCTTCTATGGAGGCCGACAGTGAAGACAGTCAACCTACACTTGTGAGCCAAAAGAAAGCTGAAGTTATTATTTAGGAAACAGCAAGAAAAATCCTAATATGGTTTTCTTTTAGCATCACTGAATAAGTGCTTCTGACCTGATGCTATTCTACCTTTGCCTGTTACTGATTATACTAATCAGATTTATGTCTTCCAGAAATGTCATCAAGCCACACGCAATAAAGATGGTTCCAGTCCATGAACCCCTGTATCAGTCTCCCTCTGGAGAAACCCCAGCTGCCCCCTTCTATCATCGCCCAAATCAGCAGAAAGCAGTTAGATGGAGTCTTCGCCCCTTTTCCCTAACAGCAGTTGGGGTTTCTACTTGGAGAAGGAGAATTGATGCGGGACATTTGGCACCCTGGCCAGCTCAGCGGAGCTGGCGGACCTGCCGCCTCCTCCTTGGTGGTGTCGGTGTTGCGGCAGCCAGCTGAAGAACCAGCAGGCTGGATGACAGGCAAGGAGGGGGACCTCCAACCCCCACCAGAGGCTCCAATAGCCAAAAAGGCTGGACAACTGCTGAAGAGTCACCTGTGCCTTGGTGTCTCCTTCCCTTTACACTTAGGACTAAATGTGGAACCCCCATTTCCTATGCCTAGGTCAATTTCTTGTGAATTTCCTAGGCCTCAATCCCATGAAAGGACTGTATCCATTCATTGATACATTCATTCACTTTGCCCCGGCGGAAGGAACTGTGTTCATTCGTTTCCTGGCCAAGGAACCCATACACCTATATATACCCTGAGACTAAAGGCCTAAAGGAGGAGATGGGGAAAGACCGGGAGAGAAACGGGCAGAGCTTCTCTCTCCCCACTAGAATTCTCTCCCTCTACCAGGAGCTTTAGTGTTTTCTGTATTCTTTTCTGTAAATAAATTCTGTCTTACCACTGGGAAAAAAAAAAAAAAAGAAAGAAAATGCCATGAAGGCAGTTTGATGAAAACATTTCAGATTGTATATGAAACCAGCACATTGTACCCCTTGATTGCACTAATGTACGCAGCTGTGATTTAATTTAAAAAAAAAAAAGATCATTCATTAAACTATTTTCAAAACAAGTTCAAGGAACAGTCAGTATATTCTTTTTCTTGCTCTTATTTTTGATCAGCATAATTTAAGTGTGCCACAGAAGTTTAACTATAAGTTTAAGTGTGCCATGAGATAAAAAAGTTGAAAAACACTCCCCTAGGTCTTATTAGATGCTGCAGACACAAGACATCAGCAGGATTTCCTTGGGAACAGATAGACAATATGACAAGGGTATCTTTTCAAATCAGTCATCCTAGGGGCCACAATGGCTCACGCCTGTAATCCTTGCACTCCTGGAGGCCAAGGCAGGAGGACTGCCTGAGCTCAGGAGTTGGAGACCAATCTGAGCAAGAGTGAGACCCCCATCTCTAAAAATTATCCAGGTGGCAGGTGCCTATAGTCCCAGCTACCAGGGAGGGTGAGGCCAGAGAATCGCTTTGAGCCCAAGAGTCTGAGGTTGCTGGGAGCTATGATTCACTGCACTCTACCGAAGGCAACACAGTGAGACTCTGTCTCCAAAAAAAAAAAAAAAAAAAAAGAGAGAGAGAGTTTCAAATAAGTCCTCCTAGAGAAGGTGGGGAAGCCTAGGGTCTCAGCCCAGACTACCAGGACCTAGTGGCTTCCAGCTCCTAGGGGGCAGGTTTTAAATTTGAGGCAGATTACCTCCTTCTTGGAACTTTCAAACTACTGGGTTTGTTCATATTTGCCCAACAAAGCCCATGTTCAGGAGACTCCAGCCTTGGTGTGCATCTGATAAGCAGTGTAGACAAAAGCAGGTGATGGAAGAATAGGCTGGTCCAGTCCTTTTTCACTATTCTCTGGGGCCAGCTTCTGAGGCAGGAGCTGTCTTTCTTAGAGTGGAGGGTTGTGTGGAGAAGCGATAGGAAGGGGTGGGCCCTCTCTGCTCCTTAGGACAAGTGTGTGAGGACTTATAGGATGTGTCTTGAAAAGCCACTTCTCTAATTCATATGATAATGCAAACTTGCTCCAGAATCTCAAAAGAACTTCTGTTACTATTCATTTACCTGGGGAGAAGAAAAAATAGTTGGTCTCAAGGGTTCCATCTTCTAAAAATAGGGATTTGAACAGATGTGGGGAAAGTTCCTGACTCTCCTGTCCGTGCCCTGCCCCGCCCCCTGCCAGAGGGAGAATTGACTCTAAAAAGAGAAGAGGCCCTCATCTGTTCATAATCGCATTGGGATGGAATGGGACGAAATGGTTCTATCAGGCTTTTCTCTTTTCCAGGCCCTTGGTCATTCTTCTCCCCAATGGAGATAGGGTGAAAGAAATCGACTTATATAGGCATTTCCTTTAACAAATGCAGTTAAAAGTATCACTGCATGCCAAAAGGTCTTCCTTTGTCACCCTTACACTATAATCAGGGAGCCATCCCCTGAATAAACTCACACTCACCTGGTTTCACAGACTTTGGGCCCCAGGTTAAGTCTTCCTGCTGCAGAGGTGAGAAGAGAAGTTTTTGCGATTAACTTAGGGCAGCCGAGATGAAATGGAGCCAGCAACTTGTTTTGGAAGTTTAGATCTTTTAGGTGTTCTTTAGTGTCACAATTATTTCTGGAGCTTGTGTCTCTGGTGGTGTCGTGTCCAGGACAATGGCCTCCTATAGCATTTCAGGGTGGACAGCCTTCTAGAAGGGAGGGAGCTTGCTCGCCCGTGGATGGTTTATGGCAATAAATTTTGTATGTTGGCTCGGTGCCCATAGCTCAGTGGTTAGGGCGCCGGCCACATGCACCAGGGCTGGTGGGTTCGAACCCAACCAGGGCCTACTAAACAACAAACAACAGTAACAAAAAAATAGCCAGGCATTGTGGTGGCCGCCTATAGTCCCTGCTACTTGGGAGGCTGAGGCAAGAGAATCACTTGAGCCCAGGAGTTTGAGGTTGCCGTGAGCTGTTAAGCCACTCTACCGAGGGTGACGTAGTGAGACTTTATCTCAAATAAATAAATAAATAAATACATAATAAATAAATTTTGTATGTAAACAGGTGGTTTGCCTCCCTTGGTGACTGCCACAGGTAAACATGTTTATGGCAGTGATTTTTCAACCAGTGTGCTGTGAGGGAGTCTTAGGTGTGCTGCGAAAATTTTTAAAGGTCATTTATTAAATTATTTTCAAAAGAAGTTCAAAGTACAGTAAATACATTATTTTTTTCCTCTCTCTCCCTCTCTCTTTTCAGTTTTTGGCTGGAGCCGAGTTTGAACCTGCCACCTCCAGTATAGGGGGCCGGCACCCTACTCTTTTGAGCCACAGGCACCGCCCTTTTAATCAACGTAATTTAAGTGTGCCCCAGAAGTTTAACTATAGGTTCAAATGTGCTGGGAGATAAGAAAAGGTTCAAAAACACTGGTTTATGAGATAGAGATGATGGGGGTGAACCTAAACATAGGGCTTCTCATTGGTTCCATGTAACGAGCCCCAAGATCATGGTAAGGGCGGGGAGTGTACTTTCAAGCTGCTGCTCATTGTCTAGTAAAGGCATTGACACACAGGGGGCCAGGGTCATTTAAAGGCTAAAAAGTGTTTGAAACTTTCCAGCTTGAGATAGCTCCTTCTTTAGGGCTGGTGAGGAGAAACTTTATGTGAGCTTTGCTGATGACATCACATACGACGTTTGGATTAAGCTTCTACTTATCTTGCTTTGCTTAATAAATATGTATGTAAAAGTATGTAAATCTGGGAGAATGTAGGACAGTGTCCTCTGGAGAAAATTAAAGGACTAGTTTTTCTCTTTCAAAGTTATTTTGAGAAACAAAGACTCTTGTGTTGCTAGTTTATACTATGTACTTGTAAAAATACTCTTCAAATATTATCATTGTAATAAAATTGACTTTACTTAAGCACTATTGTTTTGCTTGAAGAAATTGTATACGGGTGATAAATAATTAGGATACATTTCTCAGACGTAGCCCACCTTGAGGTAGTGGCCATCTACATGAAATGATTTCAGGGGGTCCAAGGACTCCACCTTGCAATGGTTCCTCTCTCTCAAGCTTGGAAGGGCACAGGTGTTGCAGGACCAAGAAGAGAAAAGCAAAGGTTCCCGGGAAAGTGGACCTTGGTACCCTCCCATCACAGACCTCTGGGAGCCGTCTGTGGTTGAACAAGTTGAGTTTGTTGCCCAGCCCATTGGACGTACAAATCGGAAAATGTCTAGCTGCAGATACAAAATGGAGAATAGTGAACTATATTTCTAGGACTTATAGTTATTTGGAGGTCACCACCCAGATCCTCTCAGATCCTCTCACATTTCTGAGACTTGCCACCAGCCAGTTGGGCGCCAGGCTCGCCCCAGAACATTCCCTGAGGCTTCCAGAGCCTCTCCACCTGTGGGCAGGTGCAGATGCCTGGACCTTAGGCAGCTGCCTGGCCTGGGGCGGAAGCCAGGTCAGGCCAGTCTGGGCCTCCTTTCCCTCCCTTGTACCTGTTTTCCCCGGGAGGACTTTCTTAATAACCCACTGGCTCAGAAAATCCCCTCTCAGGGTCTGCTTCTGGAGAATGCAAAGTCAAATCATTTTATCTTTTTTTTTTTTTTTTTGAGACAGAGCCTCAAGCTGTCACCTGGATAGAGTGCAGTGGCATCACAGCTCACAGCAACTTCCAATTCCTGGGCTCAAGCGAGTCTCTTGCCTCTGCCTCCCAAGTAGCTGGGACTACAGGCGCCCGCCACAATGCTCGGCCATTTTTTGGTTGTAGCCATCATTGTTTGGTGGGCCAGGACTGGATTCGAACCTGCCAGCTCAGGTGTACG